>CM064877.1:52852480-53140341 GCA_003313485.2 Penstemon barbatus | reverse complement strand
TCCCTTTCTTCAATTTCCTGGTGGACAGGAATATCTTCCATCTTTTCGTCTTGATGATCTTCAGAATCCTTAGCATTCCACTCAATAGCTAGGGGTTCATCAGCAGCCTTTTCAGCAGACTTGTCTTCAGTCTGATCAGCAGACTTATCAGCAGTTTGATCAGCAGGCTTGTCAGCAGTTTGATCAGCAGGCTTGTCTTCAATCTGATCAGCAGACTTGACTTCAGGCTTGTCCGCAGCTTTATGTTCATCAGTTACATCATCATAGACCAGGTTGGTGATAGTTCCATCATCATTGAAGCAAGTAGTTTGTCTGATCTGCCTCATAATGATCCAGGGGTTAACGAAAGCATTATTCCCTTTTGGCACTTCATAGAACGGTTGCACTTCCTTGCCAAAAATTATTTGCTGAATGCTTGGAAGTAGTGGCAAGTCACTTGAACAACCTTGCTGATACTTTGACTTTTTAGCCCATCTCTTCAGGGCAGCCATAACAGCAAATTTAATTGCCCTTTCTTCAGCATCTTCAGACTTTTTCTTCTTATCAGGCAAGGTGCTTTTAATCTTCTTGGCCTCCTCCAATGCAAAGCCTTTTGCATAACTATGCATGACATCTCTTACATAGCTGGGATCTAGGGCCTTTTGAATGGAGTTTGTTTTCAGCCAGGTCAGAACCCATCGTTCTTCATCAGCCAACTCCTTCATGCTTTGAAGTTCTGTTATTGACTTATTCAACCTGTTGTCTCTCCAACTGATATACCTTGGTTTCTCCTGGTTGAACAGAGTCCTTAACATGAGCTTTTGATCATAGTAAGCTAAGGACTTCTCAAACTTCTTGAAAAGCTCCTTATCAGCATACACTATCTCAAAGGCTTTTCTAACTTCAAATTTGTCCTTGGACTTGACTTTGGGGGCAGGCAGTAATATCCTTTTCTTGTCTTCTTCTTCATCCTTGCCTTCTCCAATCTTGATGCCACCTCCATGGACAGGTCCATAGGCATCTGTCTTGCTCTTTTCAATAACCATGGCCAGTTCAGCATCCTCAGCAGCTTTTCTCTCTGCTTCAGACATTCTTCTCCTGGCCTCATCCTTTGCAGCTTGAGCCTTACTTAGCTCTAGGGCCTTCTTTTCTTCCAATTCATCCTGCTTCCTCTGTTCAGCTTCCTCCCTTGCTTTCTTGTCAGCTTTGGAAACCTTCTTTTTCCTTAGCACTATTTTTCTTTTGCCTTTATCAGCAGGGGCTGGTCCAGCAGATGATATGGGAGCAGCAGCTATAGGATGTATGATTTGAACATCTGGATCTTCTTGAGGTTGAGCAGCCTCAGCAGTTGGTGCAGATTGAGTAATTTGTTGCTCATCAGCTTTGTCAGCAGTAGAAGCTTCAACGGCTTCAACTGGTCTTTCAGCAGATTCTGGACTTGATCTCACCAAGTCCACCAACTCAGTATCTTTCTCTATGAAGGTCATCTGCTTCCTTCCAGACTTCTTGGTTCTTCCTTCACGGTAGTTAGAAGCAGCTGTATCTCTCTGTTGGCTCCTTGTTCTTTGAGAGATACCTTCAGCAGGCTTCTCTGCTGATGGAGTTCTTGATGGTGATGCAGGGGATCCAGTCCTTACATCAGCAATTATGTTCTCAACAATTTTAGTGGCTTCAGCAGCAGAAGTCACTTTCTCCACCTTCTTAGGAACCTTTTCCTTAGGCTTATCAGCAGCCTTCTTCTTTCTTGTCTCAACAGCTAAATCAGCAGTCTTGACCAGTTTCCTTTGCCTTTTGGCAGGAACCTCTTTTGGTTCCTCATCAGCTTCTTCAGGCTCATCAACCTTCCTCTTTTGAACAGCCAGGTATTTGTTCATGGCCTTGGATTTGTGAATTTCCTTGCCATTCTTCATAATGCATCCCAGATGAGACAAAATGTAGCTGAGAGTTATCCTGTGGTTTGTGTGAGGTTCTTTTCCTTTCTTTACTTCAAGGAACTCAGCAAAGATGTACCAGATGATCATGGACCAGTTGACTTCCAATCCATAATAAATGGCAGCCATGATGCTGAATCTCTTCATTGTAACAGCATCAAGGGAAAAGGTGCAGTTTTCCATCAGTTTTGCTACGATATCAGCCATCCGCTGATACTCGTCCTTCAGCTGTCTCTTCCTGATATTCCCAGACAGTATCTCCCCTTCCTTGGCGCAGATCGCCCAAAACTCTTGGTGTTTTGCTTCAGTTAACACAGTGACATCATGACGTCCACTGTTACGAAGCCCAAATTGTTCGTGAAGAACGGCAGGAGTGATGACAACAGATTTGTCACCAACTGTAGCAGTAATTTCCAACTTCTCGAAATTAACATTGGCCGTACTGTAGTATTCCATAACCTGGTCAGTCCAGATTACTCCTTCATGATACTCCAAAAAGTTCACCAAAGTTGCAGACTTGAACTTCTCCAGAAGCTCCTTCATCAGTTGTGTGCCAGTTTGGTAGTAGGAATCATACACTAGGTACATGCCTTCAGCAGCCATTGTAGATCTGTGGAAATTAGAGAGAAAAACGAAGAGATTTTGCAGGAAAATTGCTTAATTCTCACAAGTACTTTTGAAAATTTAGGGTGCGTAAAGAACGACTCGACTGATCAGATGGGAATTTATAGAGTTGGGGGTATGTCGGTTTCCGTGATATCCGCCAACCGTTAGATCCGTTTTTCTGTCAGTGATGATCGTGCGGCTTCAGTTACGACCTTTCAAATTCAAAAGATATTTTAATGAAGAGCGGGAATATGTACCGCCTGACAGTTACTTATAAAAGCGTGTTTTGTATAAAACGTTTTAAATAGCTCGCTTTTATTTAAGTAATCAGATGAGTATAATAAACACTTATCTGATGGACTACTGTCCTGATGACAATGCTGTTATCAGAGAATGCCAATAGCTGATAACCTTTCTCAGCTGTTTGTCAATCCAGCCAGATAATATAACTTTGTTCTTCGATAGTTGAGTCTTCTGTTGAAAACATAACTTCAACTAACTGTCATTAACAGATTTCATCTTTAATTCAGAAGTACCGCTAGTCTTACACGTTCCCCCTGAGTTTAAGAATTCATAAGTTAACTAGTCTGCTGAAAGTTACTCCTTGAAGATAAGTATGATGAGTAAGCTGTTGAACTCTAGTCTTCTGATGAGTTCCCCCTCAGCTTATGCATCTAATTTTAATAATCCCAGTTCAGCTCTCAGAGTTGAAAACCTTGTCTCACTTAGAGGTTTTGTGAAGATGTCAGCAATCTGATTTTCAGTAAACACATATTCTATCATGACATTTCCTTTCTCCACATGATCTCTAATAAAATGATGTTTGATCTCAATATGTTTAGTCCTTGAATGACTTGTAGTATTCTGAGTGAGACTGATGGCACTTGTATTGTCACAGTAGATTGGTATTCCACTGATTTTGATATTGTAGTCTTCTAGTTGATGTTTCAACCATAAGATTTGTGCACAGCAAGCTCCAGCAGCTATATACTCAGCTTCAGCAGTAGATATGGATACTGAAGTCTGTTTCTTACTCATCCATGAGATCAGACGACTACCTAAGAATTGACAGGCACCTGTTGTGCTTTTTCTGTCAATCTTGCAGCCTGCAAGGTCAGAATCTGAATATCCAATAAGCTCAAATCCAGACTCTCTAGGATACCACAATCCCAATTCTTGAGTGCCCTTAATATATTTCAATATTCTCTTGGCAGCTAAGAGATGAGATTCTTTGGGGTTTGATTGGAATCTTGCACAGACCCCAACAGAGTACATGATATCAGGTCTGCTGGCTGTTAGATATAACAGTGACCCAATAATGCCTCTGTATTTGGTTATGTCTACTGATTTGCCATCTTCATCTTTATCCAAACGAAGACTTGTAGACATTGGAATTGTAGCAGTAGAGCTAGTTTCCATACCAAATTTCTTGAACAGATCCTTTGTGTATTTTGCTTGGCTGATGAAAATTCCATCAGGCAACTGTCTAACTTGCAAACCAAGAAAATAGTTAAGTTCTCCCATCATGCTCATTTCAAACTTGTTCTGCATCAGCTTTGAGAACTTATCACACATCTGTTGATTAGTTGAACCAAAAATAATATCGTCCACATAAATTTGCACAAGCAAAATATGTTATTCCCATTCAATAGTGAACAAGGTCTTGTCAACTTTACCTTTGCGAAATCCTTTAATTAAAAGAAAGTCAGATAAAGTATCATACCATGCTCTTGGAGCCTGTTTCAGTCCATAAAGAGCTTTCTTCAGACGATATACTTTGTCCTCTTCTTGATAAGCTTCAAATCCAGGAGGTTGTTCAACATAAACTTCTTCTTGCAATTCTCCATTGAGAAAAGCTGATTTCACATCCATCTGATAGACTGTGAAATTCTTGTGAGCAGCGTAGGCAAGAAAGAGTCTGATTGCCTCTAGTCTTGCTACTGGTGCAAAAGTTTCATCAAAGTCAATACCTTCTTCTTGGCAGTAACCCTTGGCCACTAATCTTGCTTTGTTTCTGGTGACTTCACCATCTTCATTCATTTTATTTCTGAATACCCACTTAGTGCCAATGACTCTTTGATGACTTGGTCTAGGAACTAAGTACTAGACTTCATTCCTTTCAAATTGATTTAGCTCCTCCTGCATAGCTTCAATCCAGTTGGAGTCACTAAGAGCTTCTTCAATCTGTTTAGGCTCAATTTGAGATAGAAAACTAGCAAACATAGCATCTTGTGCAGCAGCTCTTCTTGTTTTCACTCTGTCTAAAGGATCACCAATCACTAACTCTGGTGGGTGATTTCTGAGCCATCTGAGATCAGGTTGCAAATCATAATGTTGTCCTTTGTCTTGATCTTGCAACACTACTGTTGGAGATACAGTAGTAGTCTGTTGAACATTTGTTGTCTGTTGAACAGTCTCTGGTCTATCAGCTGTTTGCAACTCGTCTGTTAGACAATCAGCTCTGTGATTTTGAACAGCACTTGAGTTATCAGCTGAGTTGAGATCAGGTAGTATGATGGGTATATATTCTTCATTCTTTCCAACATTCATCTTCTGTAAATCAGTAGACAGATCTTGATTAACATTTTGATTCTTTTCAGAAGATTGACTTGGCTCATCAAATACTACATGAATGGATTCTTCTATTAGTAATGTTCTTTTATTGAAAACTCTATAAGCCTTACTAACAGATGAGTATCCTACAAAGACAGCTTCATCAGCCTTTTCTGCAAATGCAGTAAGGTGATTTTTACCATTATTTAAAACATAGCATTTACAACCAAATATCTTAAAGTAATGAATGTTTGGCTTCCTATTGTTCCAAACTTCATATGGAGTCTTGTTTTGGTGCTTGTTGATCATGCATATGTTTTGGGTAAAACATGCTGTATTTGTTGCTTCTGCCCAAAATCTTTGAGGCAACTTAGCTTCAGCTATAATGGTTCTGACAGCTTCTTTCAGTGTTCTGTTTCTCCTTTCAGCAACACCATTTTGTTGAGGGGTTCTAGCAGCAGAATACTCATGATGTATTCCTTTGATATTACAATACTCTTCAACAGTAGAGTTTGTAAACTCTGTCCCTCTATCTGATCTGATCTTCAATATTTTGATACTCTTCTCATTTTGGATCAGTTCCATCAGATTAGTAAGATGTTCCTTGGTTTCACTTTTCTTCTTCATGAAAATCACCCAAGTATATCTTGAATAATCATCCACAACAGCTAGGCAGTATTTCTTTCCACCATTGCTGACTGGATCAATGGGTCCAAATAAGTCCATGTGTAGCAGCTCCAATATCCTTCCAGAAGATTGGTGCTTCTTGCTTTTGAACGATGACTTGATTTGTTTACCCTTCTGACAGGCGTCACAGAGCTTATCTTTGCTCATGACTGTTTTAGGAATCCCTTCTACCAAATCATTCTTGATTAATCTGTTGATGGTCTTGAAGTTTAAATGATTCATTCTCTTGTGCCATAGCCAACTAACTTCACTTGGTGCGGATGCAACCAAACAAATACTTGAATTCTTGTCAGCAGAATTCCAGTCGACTATGTAGATATTTCCTTGTCGTCTTCCAGATAAAATTTCCTTCTTTGTACCAATCTGTTCAACATAGCACTTATCTGTTTAGAAGATAACTGAATATCCTTTGTCACAAAATTGACTTATGCTCAGCAGATTATATTTGAGGCCTTTGACATATGAGACGTCAGATATCTCTATGTTTCCTCTGATTAATCTTCCTTTAGCTTTAATCTTGCCTTCTTTGCTGTCCCCAAAAGTAACCTTTGGACCATCCACAGCAACTGCATCTGTCAGCTCATGTATGTTTCCACACATGTGTCTTGAACATCCACTGTCCAAGTACCAAATCTTCTCTACTTTACTCCTACTCCTAATCCTATCCTACAAAACAAAAATAAAATTGTTTTAGGTACCCTTATTGAGAGGGTCCTGAAGGATTAGTTCCACCTTTGACAACCCAAGATGTTGAAGTCTTAGGCTTCTTAGGTTTCTGAGTTTTCACAGGAGCATGAACAGTTTTATTTTCATCATAATTATCAGATAAGTCATGTTGATGATCAGTATGATAAGAATAGTGTTCATAAGCAGGGTAAGGTGCATGATAAGCAGGATATGCATGCATTGGATGAGCAGGATAAGGTGCATAGTAACTAGGAAATTGAGGTGCATGATACATAGGATGATATGCAGCAGGTTGCACATAATATGACTCATTTCCATACCAAGCATTTTGATTTTTCTTGTTCTTATGCTTCTTTGGTTTACTTACAGTTTGCTCATTAACAGACGACTTAGTTTTCTCACTAGTCTGATTAGTTTTAACCTTATCAGAAGACTTCCTAGGACTCTTCTGTTTGGGTTTACTAGTCTGTTTTCCTACACTAGGCTCTTTGCTCTTTTTAGCCTTAGGAGATTTCTTCTCCTTTACCACTTTCTCAGATGAGGTAGGTTTAGAAGTTTGAACATACAAAATGATCTTACTATTGTCAGCAGAAATGAATTTTTCAGTATGATTCAATTATAATTTATCCTTTTCTAAAGGTGTCTCCTGTTTACTAGATGTAGGCATGGATGCAACAGTTGACTTATCATGAGACTCGATAATTTTCTCAAGTTCCATGATTTTTCCTTTATAGACCTCACATTCAGCTTTCAGAGATTCATGCTCTTGCTCAAGCTGTTTATACTCAACTGATTCTTTAGGCTTTTCAGCTTTAAGTTTCAGTGAGTTATTTTGCTCTTTTAGCAAGCTCATCTCTTCCTTAAGCTTAACAAATTCTCCAGCAATAGTAGTATTATTTAACATCATTTGCTCTAGAGAATCAAACAGTTCATTATTTGGAGGAGTTACCTCATCCTCGGAGTCATCAGATTCCTTAGCCATCAGGCAGAGGAGAGCAGGTTTCTCTTCATCAGAAGATTCTTCATCAGACGTGTCTGAATCTGAATCAGATGAGTAGACAGCAGCAAGCTTTTCTGCTTCAGCTACCATTGCTTTCCCTCTTTGATGCTTTCTTTCCTTTCTGATTCTCTTCTCTTCCTCAGTGTATTTTTCTGCTTTTGGATATGGACAGTCCCTGATGAAATGTCCCAATTTCCTGCAGTTGTAACACATTAGTTTTGCTTTATAATCATCTTTCTCTTGAGAAGAAGAGTTAGGTTTAGAAGTAGAAGCAGCATGATTGTATTTGTTTTTCATCTTTCTCTTATAGAACTTCTTGAAGTTGTTCATCAATAATGCTACATCTCCAGCAGTGTACTCCTTTTTGTTGAGTAGTGATGCTTCATCAGATGAGTCCACATCTTTGCTTTTGTGGGCTGGTCTTCTTGGATTTTCAGCAGCAACTAAGGCAGCTGTGGGACTTGAAGTTGAGGTTTCTTCAACACCCATTCTAGGCAGTTTATACTCATACGCCTTGAGTACGGAGAACAGCTCTGTAAGAGAAATCTTCCCCAGATCTCTTGATTCTTCCATAGCTGTCACCTTCATATTGAACTTGGGGGGCAGGGCCTTTAGAACTCTGACGGTGATCTCCTTGTCAGTAAAGGTCTTTCCCAGCTTTAGAACTTCATTCAATGTTCTGGTAAACCTGGTATCCATCTGATCAATGGTCTCTCCAGATTTCATCTTGAAGTTGTCCAGCTTCTCCAAGGCAACACTGAGCTGATGCTCTTTGATGGCGTCGTTTCCTTCACTCATGTCACGAACCTTGTCCCACATCTCCTTTGCAGTTTTGCAATGTTTGACCTTGTCAAACCGATCATTATCCAGGGCTTTGGTCATGATGAAACGGCCAACTTTATCCAGATTGAACAGCTTTATTTCTTAGGCTGTCATCTCTGTCAGATCTTTTTCCACCACCATTTCAGCTTCATCAACTATAATGGTCTTGGTGAATTTGAATGGACCTTTAATGATACATGTGTACATGTTGTCATTATAGGCTGCTAGAAAGATTTCCATTCTAATCTTCCAGTCCTCAAAGGACATACCAGCAATGTGGGGAACATGACTGATACAATCCATTTTTCAAAAAGTTTTGATTTTTCAAAAATATGCTCTTTTGAAAAAGTTTGAAAACCTTTGAAAAACACTCGGATCAAGCTCGTTGATCAGGCAGCTGATTCAAATGAACCACCTGCTCTGATACCACTTGTTGGTCCCAAGTGGTCAGAAGAGGTTTAGGAGGGGGGGGGGGGGGTGAATAAACCTCTTTAAAAAATTTCTTCAATTCTAACTTTAAAACTTTTACTCTTAACTGAACAGACTAAGCTGATCAGATTAGTTAGTTACAGTTCTGTTCACGAAAAAATCTTTGAACAGCCTTGTTGACCACTCGTCTGATTAATACTTAGCTGATTTTGCTAAAATCAGTTTTAATACTTAGAGTACTTGCAGCGGATTTTCAAAGTGTTTTTCACAAGTAATCTCAGTAGTTTGAAAAATGTTTCCCCAGTTTTATAAACTCCTTTAAATTCTTTTTCAAACAGTTAAATTAATGTGTTTTATGCAAACAGAAAATATGCAAGTAAAATGCAAACAAAAACACAAGCAATTTTTATAGTGGTTATATGGATTTGAATATCCTTTAGTCCACTCTTCCAAGTCACACAGATCTTGGGTTATACTATAATCACTAAGTTTACAGTATACTCTGCTTGCGCCAATCAACAAATGAAACGGCCACAAGTGCGCAGTAAGAAATCACAAAGAAATCCTACTTCTCTGAAGTAATATCACTCACTTAGACGGATATCTACTTCTCACAACACTCTCGATTACAAAATCACTCAGAAGATGTATTTTTCTTGATTCTTCAACTCTGCTTTCGTCAACAAATGACTCGGCTGATGAGTGAGCTGTTCTTGAGACTTAAAGAATTTTGCTTCAGAAATTTCTCTCAGAAAGTGTGTTGCTTATTTCTTCTTCGTCTCTTTCAGCTATTTATACTTGAGGATTGAAAAATGTCCGTTGAAGAGAGACAAGATTCAAATTCCTCGAGTACTGGTCCTTAAAATCCGCGAACGGCTCTTTTTCAGTCTGTCCGTACTGTGAACAGTACTATTCTGCAGGCAGCATTAAATGCACCCAGCTGATGCGAAGCATTTCTTCAATCATTTGTCTTTAATAACCTTGTACTTCAGCATTTATTACTCCAAGGGGCATTTATTACCGTTGGGAACACTTCATGATCTTCTTCACTTAGCTGACGAAAGTACACGTCTGATGGCGAACTCGGCTGATCTCAAACTTGAACAAATCTGATTTGAGTCGGCTGATCTTCATCAGTCTGATAACTTTACTTCAGCAGATCAGAAGTCTTGGACCTTGAAATTTTGACTCTTCTGATGTCTTCATTACTTAGTCAAAAATTCTTCTAAGGGATCATCAGCTAAGTTACTCCATACTTAGCCAATCTTGAAGTTTTGGAATCCTTCAAAACCTCCCTTTACAAATTGTCTTCAGAGCCTTCATCTTCATCCTTATCCAACAGACGGACTTGGACGGCACGTGTGTTTTTACCCTTTTACCCTCGAGATTTTTAATTGAAAAAAAAAATAAAAACATGTATTTTTACCCTTTTACCCTCGAGATTTTTAATTGAAAAAAAAAAAACATCATCTTCTTCCCCAACCCAACCCACCGCAGCCCACCCCACCCCACCAACTCACCAACTCACCAAACCCCTCCCCCACCTTCCCAGGCCATCGGGATGGCTTGGGATCCCCGGTTCCAGGCCGGCGACGACCTGGGGAGAAGTTCCCAGGCTGTCGCCGGCCTGGAAGTAGATCTTGAGGCCTGGGACGGCCTCAAGTCGGAGGCCATCGTAGGCCTCGGAAATTACACTCCAAGCCGGCGACGGCCTGGGATATTCTCCCCAGGTCATCGCCGGCCTGGATCCGGTGATCCCAGGCCGTCGGGCCCGGGGAAGGTGGTGGCGGCGGGGTTGGGGGTTAGGGGTGGGGGTGGGGTGATTTTAGGGTTTTTAAAAAATATATATATTTATATTTTTATTATAAAAATTAAAATATGATTGAATATATATTTTTTCTTTAAAAATTGTTATGTTATATTTATGAATAATTAAAAAAAATAATTTCCCAACAAATAAGTTCTTTAATTATTTCATATCAATAAAACTTAAGTTGATATATGTGTAATATTTTTTCTAAAACATTATTGGCTAATATAAAATTTTATAAACATGTGTAATATTTTTTCTAAAACATTATTGACCATTATAAAATTTTATATTTATAGACATAAAAATTTAACTTGAGTATTTTCAATATTTTTCTATCAAGTAAAATATAAGAACACTAAAAATAATAATAAAAATAAATTTGAATGTTTATATTTATTTGAATTTATATACACAAATAAGAGGGACAATGTGGAAATCTATACATTAAAAATAAATTTCAATGTTTATATTTATTTGAATAAAAATAATTTTTTGTAAGAGTTAGTAGAGTATTTCTCTTTGCATATATTTTACAATAAGTAAGAAAATACTTTAGAAATATTTAAAATGTTATTTTAAATATAATTATACATTAATAAAGTCATTACACATTTTATATAAATTTAACAACATTTTAATCCACAAATGTAATTTGACATTACTATTAGATCCATTCTCATGCAACAATGTAACCTTTGCTGAGAGGGGTAATATAGTCCATACATATTTGCTACAGTAAGTCGGGGGCAAAATTGGCAATCTATCAAAAAATTTATGATGACGTAAGCAAAAATTAACGGAACCCTAACGGTTGTAATGTTTTTCAAACCTCGAGGGAGATTCGAGTAATTAGTATTCTTAGAGGAGAATGAACGCGAGTTTCACCAAACCTCAGGAAAGGTCCTTGAAATTAACCCTTTAAAATAACAGTGTTTTCTTATGGTTCGTTATTATTTATTATAAGAGAAGAAGATTAAAATTACAAAAATTGATGTAAGAGAAAATTTATAAATTTTAGGAGTTTATATAGAAGATAAATTATAATAAGACTTCATGTCTAATTATACCTCTTCAATTACTTTATGTCTTTTAGTTATTTAACATTTAATTAAATATTACTTTATAATTTAAATAGGAGTATTTTAATCTAAAAAAAAAGTTAAGAAATATACGTACTTTTATAATAAAAAAAATAAATAAATAGTAGAGATAAAGATAATTAAATATGATGATGTTGTTGGCCGGGTGGTTGGGGCTTTGCTTAGGACTTTGAAGGTACCTTGCTATTTCTCCAATTACATGTGCTACTGAAAAACCAGGGGCGGACTGGGGGGCCATGTTTAAATATTTCCAAAGGTTTGCTAAGGTTCCTCGAAATTACGCGAACCATTTTCCGTATGACCCATAAAGAATTTGGATCATTGTAAAAGTTTTTTAATTATTTTTGGTGTTGTCTTAAGCGTCGGCGCGACAGGGGAAATTGACGTTGCATTTTGGTGCACAAGATTGACCAAATCAAAATTTAATGGCCTCTATTATTGCATTAGTGATAGTTAGATTCGAGTACTCTCGTTGAATAATTTCAGAATCTTACCTTCAGTCGCTACTTCTAATAATGCAAATAGTATTTAGTTATTTTATCGTAAGAAGGTGAGTGTGCAGCCAAGCTTTCAAGTCATATTAGAAAAGTGCATGTACGTTATACGTGTTTAATTTTAATTTCATATGTATTTTTCATGAATTAGAGTAAAATTAGCTATTTTTATATCATAGCATATCATATATTTATGGCTGATCAATTTAATTTTTAAGAAATTTTTTTTTATTAGTTATTGTTGATTTATAAAAAAAATGATAGTTTTGAATAGTTGTAATAAAATATAAAATAATGACTGATTTAGTCATTACATTTTATAAAATTGATTCTAAAATAAGATCATAAGAACATTATTTAGTTCATGGAAAATTTTAGGGTGCCGCTACGTTAGGTGCCGCTAATTTACCACATTAGGTGATATTACCACACAATGTATATCACATTGTATGGTATAACTCACATGTGACAGTACATGCTCACATTACATAGTATTAACCCCATATATTTAGTTTGACCCCCATATCATGTAGTATTTATTCCAAATTAGGTGGTATTACCACGCAATGTGTGTCACATTCTATGGTATAAATTATACTCATATATGACAGTACGGACTCACATAACATAGTATTAACCTCATATATTCAGTATGACCACACATCATGTAGTATGTATTCCACTTTAAGTGGCTCAATAAGACATGACATTAATTAGTAATTTATTAAACAAGTTGTCAACATGTCATAATAATATTACCACAATAAGTGGTAACATACCACAACAAATGATATTATACTATATATTTAGTAACATCAAAGAGTAAATTATTTTCTAATAAATTATTATGAAAATTAATAAATGATTGTTACAATAATATTTTAAAATAAATAATATGTAATTTTCTTTTTGAATAATTAATATTAACTTTGGAAAAATTGCATAAATCACCTAATATAGAATTAATACTACATGACGTGGGATCATATTAAATATATGGGGTTAATACTACGTAATGTGTGCTCTTATATCACATGTGAATTATACCATAAAATGTGATATACATTTCGTTGTAATACCACCTAATGTGGAATAAATACTATATAATTAGGGGTCATACTAAATATATGGATTAATACTATGTAATGTGAACATGTATTGTTTCATGTGAGTTATAACAATTAATGTGATACAAATTACATGGTACCACTTAATGTGGAATACATGCTACATGATGTGTGGTCATACTGAATATATGAGGCTAATACTATGTTATGTGAGTCCGTACTGTCATATAAAAGTATAATTAATACCATAGAATGTGGCACACATTGCGTGGTAATACCACCTAATTTGAAATAAATACTACATGATGTGGGGGTCATACTAAATATATGGGGTTAATACTATGTAATGTGAGCATGTACTGTCACATGTGAGTTATACCATACAATGTGATACACATTTTATGGTAATACCACCTAATGTGATAATTAGCGGCACATTCCATCATATTAGTTTTCATGTCAAGTTTATCCGTTATTCACCGATGACACATATTTCATCCGTTTCCCAATAAATTTCACCCGAACTTTTATCTATTTCACGAACATTTTTTCTTACTGGTTTCACCAGTTTTTTAACCAACTTCACCAGTGTTTATCAATTTCGCCCAAAGTTTAATCGATTCATATGCTTTCACTGTTTAATTTTTTTTTTTTATCAATTTTTTTGCTTTTTAATCGGTTATAGTATTTTTCATTGTTTTCCCTTTTTTCGTCGATCATTTTTTCAATTAAACCAATTTCTTTTGATTTCACCTTTTTTTTGTCGGCTAAAGTTTAACTCGTTTTCACCAATTTCACATGTTATTCACCTAAATTTTTCATTGATTAAACATGTTTTCACTGACTTTAAGTAGCAAGACTTGAAGCAATCAGACTGTTTCTTGCCTATGCTGCTTATAAGAACTTCACTGTCTATCAGATGGATGTGAAGTCTGCTTTTCTCAATGGAGAACTGCAAGAAGAAGTATATGTTGAACAACCTCCTGGATTTGAAGTCTATCAAGAAAAGGACAAGGTATATCGTCTGAAGAAAGCCCTCTATGGACTGAAACAAGCTCCAAGAGCATGGTATGATACCTTATCTGATTTTCTTTTAATTAAAGGATTTCATAAAGGTAAGGTAGATAAAACCTTGTTTACAATTGAATGGGAAAATCATATATTACTTGTGCAAATATATGTGGACGATATTATTTTTGGTTCAACTAACCAACAGATGTGTGATAAGTTCTCCAAGCTGATGCAGAATAAGTTTGAAATGAGCATGATGGGTGAACTTAATTATTTTCTTTGTCTGCAAGTTAGACAGTTGCCTGATGGAATATTCATCAGCCAAGCAAAATACACAAGAGATCTGTTCAAGAAGTTTGGTATGGAAACTAGCTCAACTGCTACCATTCCTATGTCTACAAATCTTCGTTTGGATAAAGATGAAGATGGCAAATCAGTGGACATAACCAAATATAGAGGCATTATTGGTTCATTGTTGTATCTAACAGCAAGTAGACCTGATATAATGTACTCAGTTGGAGTCTGTGCAAGATTTCAATAAAATCCCAAAGAATCTCATCTCTTAGCTGCCAAGAGAATATTGAAATATGTTAAAGGCACTCAAGAATTGGGATTATGGTATCCTAGAGAATCTGGATTTGAGCTTATTGGTTATTCAGATTCAGACCTTGCTGGCTGCAAGATTGACAGAAAGAGCACAACAGGTGCCTGTCAATTCTTAGGTAGTCGTCTGATCTCATGGATGAGTAAGAAACAGACCTAAGTTTCTATATCTACTGCTGAAGCTGAATATATAGCTGCTGGAGCTTGCTGTGCACAGATACTTTGGTTGAAACATCAACTAGAAGACTACAACATCAAAATCAGTGGAATTCCAATCTACTGTGACAACACAAGTGCAATCTCTCTTACTCAGAACACTACAAGTCATTCAAGGACTAAACATATAGAGATCAAACATCACTTCATTAGAGATCATGTGGAAAAAGGCAATGTTATGATAGAGTATGTTCATACTGACAATCAGATTGCTGATATCTTCACCAAACCTTTAAGTGAAGTAAGGTTTTCAACTCTAAGAGCTGAGCTAGGATTACTTAATTTGGATGCATAAGCTGAGGGGGAACTCATCAGAAGACTGAAGTTCAACAGCTTAATCATCACTGTTATCTTCAAGGATTAACTTTCAACAGACTAGTTAACTTATGAATTCTTAAACTCAGGGGGAACGTGTAAGACTAGCGGTACTTCTGAATTAAAGATGAAATTTGTTAATGTCAGTTAGTTGAAGTTATGTTTTCAACAGAAGACTCAACTATCGAAGAATAAAGCTATATTATCTGGCTGGATTGACAAACAGCTGAGGAAGGTTATCAGCTATTGGCATTCTCTGATAACAACTATGTCTTCAGGACAGTAGTCAATCAGATAAGTGTTTATTTTCCTCATCTGATTACTGATATAAAAGCGGAACTATTTAAAACGTTTATTCAAAAATACGCTTTTATAAGTAACTAAAGGGCAGTATATATTCCCGCTCCTCATTAAATATCTTTTGAATTTGAAAGGTCGTAACTGACGCCGCACGATCAGCACTGACAAGAAACGGATCTAACGGTTGGCTGGTATCACGAATTCCAAGATACCCTAACTCTATAAATCCCAATCTGATCAGCCGTGTAGTTCTTTACGCACCCTAAACTTTCAAAAGTACTTGTGAGAAATTTGAGCAAGTTTTCTGCAGAAATCTCTTCGTTTTTCTCTAATCTCTACAGATCAACAATGGCTGCTGAAGGTATGTACCTTGTGTATGATTCCTATTACCAATCTGGCACAAATCTGATGAAGGAACTTCTGGAGAAGTTCAAATCTGCAAATTTGGTAAATTTCATGGAGTACAACGAGGGAGTGATCTGGACTGATCAAGTGATGGAATACTACAATACGGCGAAGGCTGACTACAACGCACTGGAGATAAAGGCTACAGTGGGAGAAAAATCTATCACTATTACCCCAGCTGTTCTTCACGAGACGTTTGGTCTTCCAAACAGAAGACGACACGATGTCACAGTGTTAACTGAAGAAAAACACCAGCAGTTCTGGGCGATCTGCGCCAAAGAAGGAGAAATGTTGACTGGCAACATACGAAAGAGACAGTTGAAGGATGAATATCAGCGGATGGCTGATATGGTGTCTAAGCTGATTGAAAACTGCACCTTCTCACTGGATGTTGTCACCATGAAAAGTTTCAGCATTATGACTGCTATTTACTATGGAATGGAAGTCAACTGGTCCATAATCATTTGGTACATCTTGGCTGATTTCCTTGATGACAAGAAAGGAAAAGGTCCTCACACCAATCACAGGATCACGCTTAGCTATCTACTGTTCAAATTAGGATGTCCTATGAAGAATGGCAAGGAAATTCACAAGTCCAAAGCCATGAACAAATACCTGCAAGTTCAAAAGAGAAAGGCTGATGAGCCTGAAGAAGATGAGGATGAGGGACCAAAGGAGGTTCCTGCCAAGAGGCAACGGAGGTTAGTCAAAACAGCTGACAAGGCTGTTGAGACAAGAAAGAAGAAGGCTGCTGATAAGCCTAAAGAAAAGACCTCAAAGAAAATGGAGTCAGTGACTGCTGCTGATCAGGTCACAAAGATCATTGATCAAGTCACTGCTGATGTAAGGACTGGATCCCCTGCATCACCATCAAGAACTCCATCAGCTGAAAAACCTACTGAGAATGTCTCTCACAGGACAAGGAGCCAAATAAGAGATACTGCTGCTTCAAGACCTATTCAGGGTCTGTCAAAGAAGTCAGCAAGGAAGCAGATGACATTTTTAGCAAAAGACACTGAATTGGTAGATTTGGTGAGATCAAGTCCTGAGTCTGCTGAAAGACCCCTTGAAACTGTTGGAACCCCTGTTGCTGACAAAGCTGATGCGCAACAGTTGACTCAAAGTGCACCAACAGTTGAGGTTGCTCAACCTCAAGAAGACCCAGATGTCCAAATCATCCATCCTATAGCTGCTGCTCCCATCTCTTCTGCTGGTCCAGCCCCTGCTCCAGCTGATAAAGGAAAAAGAAAAATAGTGCTTAAGAGAAAGAAGATCTCTAAAGCTGACAAGAGAGCAAGAGAGGAAGCTGAACAGAGGAAGCAAGATGAAGCTGAAGAAAAGAAGGCACTTGAGCTAAGCAAGGCTCAAGCTGCTAAGGATGAGGCCAGGAGAAAAATGTCTGAAGCAGAGAGAAAAGCTGTTGAGGATGCTGAACTGGCCATGGTCATTGAAAAGTGCAAAATTGATGCCTATGGACCTGTCCATGGAGGTGGCATCAAGATTAAAGAGGCTGAAGGAGAAGAAGAACCCCCAAAACCAAAGATGCCTGATGCTGCAGAAAGACCAAAGGAAAAGTTTGAGATTAAGAAAGCCTTCAAGATCATACATAACAACAAAGAGCTTTTCCAGAAGTTTGAAAAGTCCTTAGCCTACTACAATCAGAAGTTAATGTTGAAGACGATGTTCACTCAAGAGAAGCCTAGATATATCAGATGGAGAGACAATAGGCTGAACAGGTCCATCACTGAACTTCAGAATCTGAAGGATTTAGCTGCTAAAGAGAAATGGGTACTAGAATGGCTAAAGACAGATTCTATCCAAAAAGCCTTGGATCCTCATCATGTTAGGGATGCTATGCATCACTATGCCAGGGAATTTGCCCTTGAGGAAGCCAAGCTGATAGAAAGCACCCTGCCTGCCAAAAGAAAGAAGACTGATGATGTTGAAGAAAGGGCTGTGAAGATTGCTGTTATCACTGCACTGAATAAGTGGGCAGAAAAGTCCAGATATCAGCAAGGGCATTCAAGTGAACTCCCTCAACTGCCAAGTATTCAACATGTAATTTTTGGCAGAGAAATGAAAGATTTCAGTGAAGTGCCAGAGGGTAACAATGCATTTGTCAACCCTTGGATCATTGTGAGGCAAATCCGTCAGACAACCTGCTTCAATGATGATGGCACCATCACTAACCTGTTCTATGATGATGTCACTGATGAACACAAAGCTGCGGACAAGCCTGAAGACAAGTCTGCTGACCAGGCTGAAGACAAGTCTGCTGATCAGACTGCTGACAAGTCTGCTGAAAAGATTGCTGACGAACCCTTAGCCATTGATTGGAATGCTAAGGATTCTGAAGATCATCAGGACGCAAAGATGGAAGATATCCCTGTCCACCAGGAGATTGAAGAAAAGGATGAAGCTGCTGCTTCTGCTTCATCAGGTGATGAACATTCATCACTGATCGAAGCTTTCCAGATGTAGATGGAAAATTCTATGAAGGAACTGGAAGAGAAGCATCAACAGCAGATGATGAAGGTCAAGGAGGAGCTGAAGACTGAGCTTAAGACAGAATTGGCAGAGTCAAATAAACTTCAGCTGGAAACTGTGCAACAGTCTACTGAAAAGATCATCAAGACTGAAATCACAAGTATTCCTATCCCTCAAGATCATTCCTTGCAGTTAGTGAACAGCTTGAATGATATGAACAGAAATGTGGAAGATGTGAAGAGTGATGTAAATCATCTTCATGCTGCCCTTCAAAGAGCTGAACACAAGATCGCTGATTTGACTGCAACCTTCATCAAAGTCAGTGAAGAGGAGAAGGAAATCAATTTAGGAATGTTGCATGAAATGTCAAATGCTGCACAAGCAATCCAAGATGAAATTGCAACTGTAAACCTGAACATTGACTACTTCAACGATCATACTGACAACATCAGCACTGATATTCTTAATCTTACAGCAAGCCATGATGTTACAAATCAAAATTTGAAGGCTTTGTGCGCTGAATTGAAGGTCCCAACAGTTGCTCTCAACCCTGCTGTTGCACCTTCTACTGTCATCAGTCCTGATGATGACAAAAAGGGGGAAGATAAACGGGATGAAACAGCCAAGGATGAAACAGTCAAGGAAGCCAAAGCAAAGGAAGCTGATAAGATTGATCTTGAGAAGTTCGCAGAAACTACCAAGTACAAGAATACAGAATCAGCCAGGAAGGCAATGGAAGCTTTAAGAGAGCAGCAACTTAAAGAGAAAATGGAAGCTGCCAAAGCAAACATGGACCTGGATGATGAAGCTGATGAAGAAGAAGAAGAAGACGACGATGAGTCTTCTTATGAGTATGAAGAAGTGCTTGAAGGATCAGATGAAGAAGCTGATAGTTAAAATTGAGAAAATCTTGTAATCAGTTTGCTTTTATCTATCTTTCAGACATCTCATCTGAAGAACTTGTACTTGTATTTGTAACAATCTTATCATATCAATAAAAAGTCAAGTTCATTCCAACATACTATTTTCTATCTCAGAAAATTTTTGAGGATTACATTATTTAGCTTAGGTATTCAACAGGTACTTAGCTGAAGTTTTGTCATCATCAAAAAGGGGGATATTGTTGAATAAGGATGAAGATGAAGGCACTAAAGGAAGTTTGATAAGGGAGGTTTTGATGCATTCCAAAACTTCATATTTGGCTAAGTATGGAGTAACTTAGCTGATAAACTTATCAAGGAATTTTGACTAAGTAAAGAAGACATCAGAAGAGTCAAAGTTTCAAGGTCCAAGACTTCTGATCTGCTGAAGAAAAGTTATCAGACTGGTGAAGATCAGCCGACTCAAATCAGATTTGTTCAAGTTTGAGATCAGCTTTGTTCGCCATTAGACGCGTACTTTTATCAACCAAGTGAAGAAGATCATTAACTATTCCCAACGGTAATAAATGCCCCTTGGAGTAATAAATGCTGAAGTACAAGGTTATTAAAGACAAATGATTGAAGAAATGCTTCGCATCAGCTGGGTGCATTTAATGCTGCCTGCAGAATAGTACTGTTCACAGTACGGACATACTACAAAAGAGCCGTTCGCGGATTTTAAGGACCAGTACTCGAGGAATTTGAATCTTGTCTCTCTTCAACGGACACTTTTCAATCCTCAAGTATAAATAGCTGAAAGAGACGAAGAAGAAAAAAAGAAGCAACACAATCTCTGAGAAATTTTCGAAGCAGAATTCTTTAAGTCTCAAGAACAGCTCACTCATTAGCTGAGTCATTTGTTGACAAAAGCAGAGTTGAAGAATCAAGCCAAATACATCTTCTGAGTGAATTTGTAAACATTGAGTGTTGTGAGAAGTAGATATCCGTCTTAATGAGTGATATTACTTCAGAGAAGTAGGATCTCTTTGTGATTTCTTACTGCGAACTTACGGCCTGTTCATTTGTTGTAAGGCGTAAGCAGAGTATACTGATTACTGTGTGTTTTTAGTATAACCCAAGATCTTTGTGACTTGGAAGAGTGGACTAAAGGATATTCAAATCCATATAACCACTATAAAAATCGTTTGTGTTTTTATTTGCATTTTACCTGCATATTTTCCAGTTGCATAAAACACATTGAGTTAACTGTTTGAAAAAGGATCTAAAAATAGATTTTACAAATCTGGGGAAACATTTTTCAAACTGCTAAGTTTACTTGTGAAAACACTTTGAAAATCCGCTGCAAGTACTCTAAGTATTAAAACTGATTTTAACAAAATCAGCTAAGTAACAATCAGACGAGTGGTCAACAAGGCTGTTCAAAGATTTGTTCGCGAACAGGATTGTAACTAACTAATCTGATCAGCTTAGTCTGTTCAGTTAGAGTAAAAGTTTTAAAGTTAAAATTGAAGAAAATTTTTAAAGAGGATTATTCAACCCCCCCCCCCCTCTAAACCTCTTCTGACCACTTGGGACCAACAAAATTTCTTTTACAAAAATCTCTAACTTTTTCTTGTCAGCGTACTAGACTAATCGAGAATGCGTGAGACTACTTAGATGATTGCGCACAAAGCTTAATTAGCAGAGTTGACCACTCTTCTGATATTACTTATCTGATTTTAAGTCAAGTTGAATTTGAGTTACTTACTTGCAGCGGATTTAACAAGTGGTTTTCACAAATAGTTTTCTTTACTTAAAAGATTTTGTCCCAAATTTTAAAACTCCTTTGAAAATCTTTTAATCAGTTGAATGTTTGAAGACTTTTTGAAAATATGCAAATGATCAAACATACAGAATTTTTATAGTGGTTATATGGATTGGAATCATTTAGTCCACTCTTCCAAGTCACTTAGATCTTGGGTTATACTGTAAACACTTAGTAAACAGTATACAATGCTTGTGCTTTACAACAAATGATAAGCCACAAGTTCGTTGCAGGAAATCACTTAGAAGACCTACACTCCGAAGTTAGATTACTCAAAAAGACGAATCTAAACTTCTCACAACACTCTCTTGTAGCGGCCCGGCTCCGCGGCTCCGTCGGATAACGGTCGAAAAATTATTATTATTTTGGAAGGCGTTAAAATATCGAAACTTTTTTTTTTTTGGATCGATGAATTAAAAGTTTTAAGCGGAAGCGGTTTAAAAAAAATGAGAACAATTTAAATTACTAAGTTTTTTTTTACGAACAAATAAAATCAATTTTCCTAGTAGAGTTTTAAAGCGAAAATATTTAATCACAACATATCAAAATATTTGAACAAAATCAACCAAGAGAGATAATTAAGTAATTTATGAAAATCTTGAATCTTTGACAAAAATATAAATCAATTTTAACGATTCAAATATTATAAGCAAGGTTTGAAAGAAAATCGAAAAAAGATCATAAATCGACCACAAAATATTACTACTCTCCCGAATACTAGGATGGGACTGCAACCGTGATGACCTAACTACAACCCGACTATTATTTTCAGAACATCTGAAACTGAAAAGAAATGAAACACGGACGCATAAGTTGATTGTCCAAATTAGTGAGGTTGTAGTGCACATGTGCGTGTGATGCGTGGACATAACATACGTGAGCATATATAATAGTGCAGTAAATAAACACATGCAATAACAATTTTAAGCACGTAAACAAGTAACCAACAGTTGCTGATGCCGTCCTTCTCTTACCCTCCAGTCCATATTATGACGCCCCCACCGAACACTCCAAGTCAGGAGCTACCTTACTATCTGTGCGCATAGACGTCTAATGCCAAGAGTTTGACTTCACTCCCCAAGTGTGACCTCCACACTTGGTTTGTGAAGTCGGGTCTACGGTGGATCAAGGTAACCTTCCGGCCCTAACTTTCCAGGTTACCTATGATTCCGCACACCAAAATAGGGCCCACACAATAATAGCAAGCAGTACAGTACAGTAACAATATAGTATAATAACAATCCAATAACAAGGCACATTAACAATCCAGTAACATGAAATCAGCAACCAATTCAATAACAATCATTAAAATGGTTCAATATATGATATCTAGGACTCGTAAGCACATAGGCATTATCATATAATTCAAGGTGTATATTTTGTCCTAAAAGTTGAGTTTTTCATTGTATCATACATCGCATGCTCGTTCATTTAGGGACTAAGTTGCAGTTATGACTTGACCTACTAGCACATTCGGACTTACACACAAGTAACACACAACACTCACCTGTGTAGCTTACGATTCTCGAGAAATTTGCAAAAAAGTAGCGTCTTCGGTTCCTGTACACGTTTATGTAACGATCTTAGAATCTAATCACACCACAAGGATTCTAGAGTGACTAAAGCAACGCTTTAGTCGAGCAAACAATTGAATCGTGGTTGTTCAATATCGAAGCCACGATCAAAACTTGGACATTTACGTCCGATCTAAAGGTTCTATGGTTCGTTCATGAACCGAGGTAAACATAACCAAGAAAGAGTTGAACGAGAACAAAATCGTTCTAATTGAGCTTTAAAATGTTTAATTAAAGGTTTTAAGTTAAGTTATTACTTCCAAGTAACTTTATATTCCTCAATGAAGTGTATCCGAAACCTGAGCATATGCGTATATGACTAATAAATTATATTATAATCTTACTTAAATATAATTAAAGAAAATCCTATCACAATGATTTTCTAAATTAACAACTCAGATTTTTACCTTCATTTTCCAGATTTATAAAACAGCCCCTAAACTTTTAAAAATATCCATTTTTGCAAAAATTTGCGACAAACTTTAAATCAAAAGATTTTTAACTAAACTCATATCGAAAATCAAATAAAAGTATTAAGTATCTTGTTACTTCAGAAATCAAATCTTTAAAAATCCCACAAGTTCAAAACTTTTTAAAAATACCCTCGTAGTTTTGAAAACTTAACAAAACCAATTTTCTTGAAAATTAATTCAAGATCCACGCATTTAAGCAATATTTAAAAATAATCAACCATAATTTCAATATAAAACTGAGATTAACAATAAGTTTTAATAACTTTTCACAAACTAACAATGAGAAACAAAAAGTTCTTTCATTATAAATTTTCTTAGGAATTTTTTCAAATTTTAAATCTTAAAACACAAGTTATCAAAGCACTACTTCAAATCAGTTAATCAAAAGTTTATAAAAGTAACAATGTAAAAACAGCGACCAAACAACACCTTTACCCCCTTATTTTCAGATTTATAAAAATAACCCCAAATGTTTCAAAAACTCCCATTTTAGCAAAATATCGAAACAAACTTTAAAACAAATGCTTTTCAAGTAAGCCTAACCAAATATCAAACAAAAATAAATATTTTCAGTCCATTAGACTCTCAAAATTTTTGCATCCTTAACCCTTCAACTTTTAAAATCTTTCAAAAATACCCCCAAAGTTTTAAAAATTATAAACAATAACTTTCTTACAAAAATAAATCAAGATCCAAATATCTAATAAACATTTATCTAAACCAAGCCAAACTACATTTAAAATCTGATGTTGAATATAAACTAAACAACTTTTCATAAAACTAAAATAAAGTTCTTCAATATTCACATTTTGTGCAAATGAACACAAACTTCTAAGTCTTTAAATAAAATCCATAAACTCAACCCAAACATGAAAATGAAATATGTTTTATAATGTAATAACTTAAATCTATTACTCTTTATAAATGCATGTATGTTTTTCTCCATTTTTCTATGAATAACACTTTTAAAAGGGAATAAAATAAAATCCAATTAATTAAAGAACACAAGCATAGGTGGATCTTTACCCAAAGCAACGAAGGGTAGGAAGATCTCTTCGCTTTCAGACCTTCGACGGTGGTGGTGGCGGCTCCGGTGGTGGTTCATAACAAAAGCCCTCAAATCTTTACTTTTCACCAACTTGTAACGACTGGAGATCCACTTTGGGAGATCCAAACGACGATCCGAACGGTCAATATGTAGCCCCATGTGTGTAGGACCTTCACACAAAATTTGGACATGATCCAACGATGGAGGAAGACGAAATGTGCGAAAAACAGAGGCTTGACTGTGTATATCCGAAATTTATCTCTCTAGAGTGTTGTCCTTTAAGAAGAATCGCCGGAAGTTGCAGCGGCAGTGGGGTGGCGGCGGTGATGACCATGGTGGTTTCAGGTGATAGGGTTCCGATGGTGGAGGCGGCGGTACGGCGACAGTGGTGGCGGTCTTCCTTCCTTCTTCCCTTATTTCCTTCATGCACTCATTTTCTCTCTTTTTCTCTCTTGAATTATTTACTCACTAGTTTAAGTATGGGGTAAAAATGGTAGAGTGTGAGGGAGTCTCTATATATATAAATATAAGCATAATTTTCAGATTATAGATGTATATACATCTATACATACTACATGGGGAGGGGAAAATAAGTCATTTCCTACATGGGAAACACTTGCTGGCTCAAATCGAACTCATCTGATTTAAGTCTGCTGATAATCCACCAGTCTGATTTCAAATGCAGCAACAGGATCAGTAATCTTCTGGACCAAAATATTTAACCCATCTTATTTAGCTTGTCTTCCTTGGTTAAATATTTCCAAAGTTTTGCTAAGGTTTGATTACTTAGCTGATGACTTTTGTAAAGCATCAAAACCTCCTTCGATCTTTAGTCTTCAAAGTATTTTTATCTGCTCTGAGCATATATGTTCTTTGAAACATGGGTCAAGGTCAAGACAATTTCAACGAAGTTACTCTGATGTTTAAATCAATAAGATGAACTTTGAGATTATTATAAACGAGATTTGACACAATTTCATTTTAATTTAATTTCACACATAAGCTTTTGAGTTTTCGATAGAACTTTTGATTAGTTTTACACTAACGAAATATGTTTCACAATATTATTAATGCAAAGTGACAAAAAATTGCTATTAAATATATAGGACTACGGATATATTTATATCTACATAATCTCATTGTGGTAAGATTTAATATAACGCTAAATAAGGTAACAAGGATATTTTTTTAATAAATTAGGATATTGTCTATACTAAAAGTGTGAATAATTTAAGTTTTTTTAAGATAAAAATACCCTTATTCAAGTTGTTAAGTATATTAATAAAAGGAAAAATTGCAAATAAAATATAATTAGACATGAATTTTCCTTAAACTTTCTAATAAAAATTGATAGGAAAATAATTTAAAAAAATTTGTAACTTCCTTTCTTCCTCATCAGGCACCATGAATATGGAAGAAAAACAAAAGTATATTTAAATTAGATATGAAGTTTTATTATAATTATTTTCTACATTAATTCCAATAATTAAGAAATTAACTCTTACATCACTTTTACAATTTCATTATTGTTCTCCTATAACACATAAAAATTAATATAAATAATACTATTAGTTTGAATAGTTGCTAACGTATGTTTGTAAAATTATTATAATGTACTGCCAATATGTTATTATGTAAAAAATATTATTTGTTTCATCTAAAGATTTAGTACAATGTCACTCCTTAAAAAAACAAATTCGCTTAAATATCATAAAATATGTTAAAGTAGAATCACTCGTACCTATGAATGAACAAAAATGCTTATGCCTTAGTCAACTAAGTAATCTTTATTTGACATGAGAAACATGATCTCAAATTTTTATGGATCTTTTCAAGAAAAACGTGTGAAAAAAGTGAAAAATATATGAAAATCAATGAAAATTGGTAAAACCGATCAAATAAATTTTATGTAATTGATGAAAACATGTGAAATTGATCTGGATGAAATATTGAAAAAATGGGTGAAATCGGTAATAAAAACTGCAGGTAAAATCGATATATACATGTGAAATCGATGAAAATTTTGGCGACATTTGTGAAGACATGAGAAACAAAACGGTTAAATAAGTGAAAAAACGGGTGAAATATATGAATAATGGGTTAAATCATTGAAAAAAGGTTAAAGTATGTGAATGTTGGTCCCAAGTGGTCAGTTGAGGTCTAGAGGGGGGAGGGAGATGGTGAATAGACCTCTAAAAATTTTAGATTTTAAAACTTTTCAAGCCGTCTGTCAGCAGACTAAGCTGATCGGGAATTGTAAGTAGACTTAGTTGATCGCGCACAAAGCTTGAACAACAGAGTTGACCACTCTTCTGATGATAACTTAGCTGATTACAGTAAAATCAAATTTTCAATCAGAATACTTGCAGGGGATTTTAAACAGTGTTTTTCACTAGTAAACTTAGAAAGAATTTTGACCCCAGCTTTTTGCAAACTCCTTTTGAAAAATCCTTCTAGCAGTTTTCTAAGTGTTCTAATGCAATTTGAAAATATGCAAGAAAATAATGCAAGTTAAAAACACAAAGAATTTTTATAGTGGTTATATGGATAAAAATCATGTAGTCCACTCTTCCAAGTCACTTAGATCTTGGGTTATATTATAAACACTTAGTTTACAATATACTTTACTTACGTCAAACAACAAATGATATGACCGTAAGTTAACAATAGGAAATCACAAGGAAACTCCTATCTCTGAAGGTAGATCACTCGCTTAGATGGATCTACACTTCTCACAACACTCTCCTATTACATATTCACTCAGAAAATGTTTTATCTTTTGACTTCAACTTAACTTCTGTCAACAAATGACTTTAGCATATGAGTGAGCTGTTCTTGAGCTTTTGAGACTTACAGTTGTTGTGTTGTCTCTAACTCTTGAATCCAGCTCTATTTCTACTTGTTTTTGAAATCAATCCGTTGAAGATGAGACAAACTTCAAGGCTACAAGTACTGGTCCCCCTTTTCCTGGAATGGCTCCCTGCAACTGTTGCACTATACACTCTGATGTACTATTCTGCCAGTCGCATTTAATGCTCCCTGCTGATTCGAGAATGTCTTCAATCATTTGCCATTAATACCCTTCTCTTGCAGTGCATTTATTACCGTTGGGCAGACTCCTTGATATCTTCTACTCTGCTGATCAAAACTTGAACTCATCTGATTTGAGTCAGCTGATAACTTGCCCCTCTGATTTCGAAATCAGCTTAAGATCAGTAGTCTTCTGGACCTTGAATTTTGACCCTTCCGATAGTCTTCTTACTTGATCAAAATTTTTCTGAGGGTTCTAATCATTCCTTATTTAGCTGATTCTGATGTTTGAAAATCATCAAAAC
Organism: Penstemon barbatus; assembly: GCA_003313485.2. Classification (NCBI taxonomy): domain Eukaryota; kingdom Viridiplantae; phylum Streptophyta; class Magnoliopsida; order Lamiales; family Plantaginaceae; genus Penstemon; species Penstemon barbatus. The sequence goes on along the minus strand of CM064877.1, from coordinate 53,112,721 downwards.
TTTCCTTATCTCCTTGCACTTCTTCTTCATCTTCATCCAACAGTGAATAATGTGAAATCAATGAAAATGATAAAAAAAAAAAAAAAATGTGAAATAAGTGAAATATAAAGTTAAACTGAGAAAAATATGTAAAATCAGAAAAAGAAAAAAAAAGTTTAACAAGAAAAACAGTTTGAACTAAACCAGTAGATTTTTTTTTTTAATAGGAGAAAACAAAAGAAATTGATGAAAAATAGGAAAAACAATGGACAATAGGTTATAATTGATTAAGAACGAGTAAATCAGCAAAAAGTATATAAAATCAGTAAAAATCATTGAAAATTGAACTAAACTAATTAATATAATAAGTTAAATGACTTAAATCGGTAAAAAATATCTTTGAAATGATAAGGTAAGTGAAATAATTTGAGATATGCCTAAAAGTATTTAAAGATGTGTAATTATTTGAGTTAAAAATTCGGTAAATACATGTGAAATCAATGAAAATTCAAGTGAAATTCGCGAAAAAAATGAAATTACATAAAAAATTATGGAATATCTGAAAACAGGGTAAAATAATTGAAAAATGCTAAAGTCGGTGAAAACATGTGAAAATTGGTTAAAATGGTAAAAATAAATGAAATCAATAAAATAAAAAAAGTTCAACCAACAAAAACAAAGTCAAACCATTAGAAAAATAGTTTAGACCCAAAAAAACTAAAAATATCGATGAAAATACCCATGATGAAGTTAATAGATTGAATAACAGTCATTAATATATGATATTTATGACATAATGAAATTAATTTTACTCTGCTTTACAACAAAATGTCACTGAAATTAAATAGACACGTACAACGTATGTGCACTTTAAACTGGTGAAAAAAAAAGTGCATGTTAAATCTTAAATACATTTGAAATCGGTAAAAAAATCGGGTAAAATTTATGAAAAATGGATGAAAATGTGTAAGATTTGTTAAAATAAAGGTAAAGCTGGACCAATGAAAATTAATTCAAATGGAATTTCTAAGAAAAATGATGAACCAATGAAAGCCAGTAAAATTGGGTAAAGCCGGTGAAAAAAGGATAAAATCGATAAAAAACATAAAGTTAGTAAAAACATATTTGATCAATGAAAAATTCAGGTGAATAACATGTGAAATTAGTTTAAAAACATGAAAAATAGGTAAACACGGGTTAAAATGATAAAAACGAGTGAAATCAGTTAAAAAAAGAGTTTAATTGGTGAAATCGGTAGAAAAATGGTTTAAACTGAAGAAAAAACAAAATAAATAGACCAAAAATGAGAAAACTATGAAAAAAAATTATAACCGATAAAAAAAAGGGATATTTTCTAAAATAAAATAAACCGGTTAAAAAAAGTTTAAATAGCGAGAACGAATGTTTCATCAAAGTCTATTCCTTCTTCTTGACAATAACCCTTGGCCACTAATCTTGCTTTGTTTCTGGTAACAATACCATCTTCATTCATCTTATTTCTGAAAACCCATTTAGTGCCAATTACTCTTTGATGACTTGGTCTAGGAACTAAGTACCAGACTTCATTCCTTTCAAATTGATTCAACTCTTCTTGCATAGCTTCTATCCAGAAGGAATCATTTAGAGCTTCTTCAATTTGCTTAGGCTCTATTTGAGATAGAAAGGTGACAAACATAGCATCTTGTGCAGCAACTCTTCTTGTTTTCACTCTATCTAATGGATCACCAATCACTAACTCTGGTGGGTGATTTCTGAGCCATCTAAGATCAGGTTGCAGGTCTGAATGTTGTCCTCTGTTTTGATCTTGCAACACTACTGTTGGAGTTCCAGTAGTAGTCTGTTGAACATTTGCAGTCTGTTGAACAGTCTCTGGTCTGTCAGCTGTTTGCAACTCGTCTGTTAGACAATCAGCACTGTGATTTTGAACAGCACTTGAGCTAGCAGCTGAGTTTAAATTAGGTAGTATGATGGGAACATATTCTTCATTTCTTCCAATGTCTAATTTCTGTAAATCAGTAGACAAATCTTGGTTAACATTTTGATTCTTTTCAGAAGATTGACTTGGCTCATCAAATACTACATGGATAGATTCTTCTATTAGTAATGTTCTTTTATTGAAAACTCTATAGGCCTTACTAACAGTAGAGTATCCTACAAAGACAGCTTCATCAGCCTTTTCTGCAAATGCAGTAAGGTGATTTTTCCCATTATTCAATACAAAACATTTACAACCAAAAATCTTAAAGTAATGAATGTTTGGTTTTCTGTTGTTCCAAACTTCATATGGAGTCTTGTTCTGATTTTTGTTGATCATACATCTGTTTTGGGTAAAGCATGTTGTATTTGTTGCTTCTGCCCAAAATCTTTGCGGCAGCTTAGCTTCAGCTATCATGGTCCTGACAGCTTCTTTTAGTATTCTGTTTCTCCTTTCAGCAACACCATTCTATTGAGGGGTTCTAGCGGCTGAATACTCATGATGTATTCCTTTGATGTTACAATACTCTTCAACAGTAGAGTTCATAAATTGTGTCCCTCTATCTGATCTGATCTTCAATATTTTGATACTCTTCTCATTCTGGATCAGTTCCATCAGATTGGTAAGATGTTCCTTGGTTTCACTTTTCTTCTTCATGAAAATCACCCAAGTATATCTTGAATAATCATCCACAACAGCTAGGCAGTATTTCTTTCCACCGTTGCTGACTGAATCAATGGGTCCAAATAAGTCCATATGTAGTAGCTCCAATATCCTTCCAGAAGATTGGTGCTTCTTGCCTTTGAATGATGACTTGATTTGTTTACCCTTCTGACAGGCGTCACAGAGCTTGTCTTTGCTCATGACTGCTTTTGGAATCCCTTCAACCAAATCATTCTTGATTAATCTGTTAATGGTCTTGAAGTTTAAATGATTCATTCTCTTGTGCCATAGCCAGCTGACTTCACTTGGTGCAGATGCCACCAAACAAACACTTGAATTCTTATCAGCAGAATTCCAGTCGACTATGTAGATATTTCCTTGTCTTCTTCCAGATAAAATTACCTTCTTTGTACCAATCTGTTCAACATAGCACTTATCTGTTGAGAAGATGACTGAATATCCTTTGTCACAAAATTGACTTATGCTCAGCAGGTTGTACTTTAGGCCTTTAACATATGAGACGTCAGATATCTCAATGTTTCCTTTGATAACTCTTCCTTTAGCTACAATCTTGCCTTCTTTACTGTCTCCAGAAGTAACTTTTGGACCATCCACAGCAACTGCATCAGCCAGCTCATGTATGTTTCCACACATGTGTCTTGAACATCCACTGTCCAAGTACCAAATCTTCTCTACTTTACTCCTACTCCTAATCCTAACCTACAAAACAAAATAAAATTGTTTTAGGTACCCTTATTGAGAGGGTCCTGAAGGATTAGTTTCACCTTTGACAACCCAAGATGTTGATGTCTTAGGTTTCTTAGGTTTCTGAGCTTTGACAGGAGCATGAACAGTTTCATTTTTATCATAATTAGCAGATAAGTCATGTTGATGATCAGTATGATAAGAATAGTGTTCATAAGCAGGGTAAGGTGCATGATAAGCAGGATATGCATGCATTGGATGAGCAGGGTAAGGTGCATAGTAACTAGGAAATTGAGGTGCATGATACATAGGATGATATGCAGCAGGTTGTACATAATATGACTCATTTCCATACCAAGCATTTTGACTTTTCTTGTTTTTATGCTTCTTTGGTTTACTAGATGCTTGCTCAATTGGTTTTGACTTAGTTTTACCAACAGATTGATTCAGTTTAGCTTTATCAGCAGAGTTCTTAGGACTCTGCTGTTTGGTCTTACCAGTCTGATTTCCTATACTAGGCTCTTTGCTCTTTTTAGCCTTAGGAGATTTCTTCTCCTTTAATTCTTTCTCAGTTGAGGCAGGTCTACCAGTTTGAACATACAGAATGACCTTACTATTGTCAGCAGATATAAATTTCTCAGTATGATTCAATTCGTGCTTATCTTGTTCTAAAGGTATCTTCTGTTTACTAGATGTAAGAGTGGATGCAACAGATGATTTTTCATGAGACTCAATAGTTTTTTCAAGTTCCATGATTTTTCCTTTATAAACCTCACATTCAGCTTTCGGAGATTCATGTTCTTGCTCGAGCTGTTTGTATTCAACTGATTCCTTTGGCTTTTCAGCTAAAAGTTTCAGTGAACTATTTTGCTCTTTAAGCAATATCATCTCTTCCTTAAGCTTTTTATATGCTTCAGCAATACCAGTATTGTTCAGCATCATTTGTTCAAATGAATTAAATAATTCATTGTCAAGAGGAGTTACCTCATCCTCGGAGTCATCAGATTCCTTTGCCATCAGGCACAGGAGAGCAGGTTTTTCTTCATCAGACGATTCTTCATCAGACGTGTCTGAATCTGAATCAGATGAGTAGACAGCAGCTAGCTTTTCTGCTTCTGCTATCATAGCCTTCCCTTTCTGATGTTTTCTTTCTCTTCTCATTTTCTTCTCTTCTTCAGTGTACTTTTCTGCTTTTGGATATGGGCAGTCTTTGATGAAGTGTCCCAATTTCCTGCAGTTGTAACACATTAGTTTTGCTTTATAATCATCTTTATCTTGAGAAGAAAAGTTAGGTTTAGAAGTGGAAGCATTGTTATATTTGTTCTTCAATTTTCTTTTGTAGAACTTCTTGAAGTTGTTTATCAGCAATGCAACATCTCCAGCAGTATACTCCTTTTTGTTGAGTAGAGTGGCTTCATCAGATGAGTCCACTTCTTTGCTTTTCTGTGCTGGTCTTCTGGTGTTTTCAGCAGCAACCAGTGCAGCTGTGGGTCCTGAAGTTGAGGTTTCTTCAATTCCCATTCTAGGCAGTTTATACTCGAATGCCTTGAGTACAGAAAACAGCTCAGTAAGAGAGATTTTTCCCAAATCCCTTGATTCTTCCATTGCTGTCACTTTCATGTTGAATTTTAGGGGTAGGGCCTTTAGTACTCTGACAGTGATCTCTTTGTCAGTGAATGTCTTTCCCAACTTTAAAACTTCATTCAGAGTTCTGGTGAATCTGGTATCCATCTGATCAATGGTTTCTCCAGACTTCATCTTGAAGTTGTCAAGTTTCTCCAAAGCAACAGTGAGCTGATGCTCCTTTATTGCATCATTGCCTTCGCTCATGTCTCTGACTTTGTCCCACATCTCCTTTGCAGTCTTGCAATGTTTGACCTTGTCAAACCGATCATTGTCCAGGGCTTTAGTCATGATGAATCTCCCAACTTTGTCTAGATTGTAAAGCTTTATTTCTTCTGGAGTCATCTCATGAAGGTCTTTTTCCACAACCGTGTCAACCTCATTTATCTTTATGGTCTTTGTGAATCTGAATGGACCTTTAATGATACATGTGTACATGTTGTCATTATAAGCAGCTAGAAAGATTTCCATTCTAATCTTCCAGTCTTCAAAAGACATACCAGCAATGTGGGGAACATGGCTGATACAATCCATTTTTCAAAAAGTTTAGATTTTTCAAAAAGATGCTCTTTTGAAAAAGTTTTGTAAACCTTTGAAAAACACTTGGATCAAGCTCGTTGATCAGGCAGCTGATTCTAATGAACCACCTGCTCTGATACCACTTGTTGGTCCCAAGTGGTCAGAAGAGGTTTAGAGGGGGGGTGAATAAACCTCTTTAAAAATTTTCTTCAATTTTAACTTTAAAACTTTTACTCTAACTGAACAGACTAAGCTGATCAGATTAGTTAGTTACAATCCTGTTCGTGAACAAATCTTTGAACAGCCTTGTTGACCACTCGTCTAATTGTTACTTAGCTGATTTTGTTAAAATCAGTTTTAATACTTAGAGTACTTGCAGTGGATTTTCAAAGTGTTTTCACAAGTAAACTTAGCAGTTTGAAAAATGTTTCCCCAGATTTGTAAAATCTATTTTTAGATCCTTTTTCCAATAGTTAACTCAATGTGTTTTATGCAACTGGAAAATATGCAGGTAAAATGCAAATAAAAACACAAACGATTTTTATAGTGGTTATATGGATTTGAATATCCTTTAGTCCACTCTTCCAAGTCACAAAGATCTTGGGTTATACTAAAAACACACAGTAATCAGTATACTCTGCTTACGCCTTACAACAAATGAACAGGCCGTAAGTTCGCAGTAAGAAATCACAAAGAGATCCTACTTCTCTGAAGTAATATCACTCACTAAGACGGATATCTACTTCTCACAACACTCAATGTTTACAAATTCACTCAGAAGATGTATTTGGCTTGATTCTTCAACTCTGCTTTTGTCAACAAATGACTCAGCTGATGAGTGAGCTGTTCTTGAGACTTAAAGAATTCTGCTTCGAAAATTTCTCAGAGATTGTGTTGCTTCTTTTTTTCTTCTTCGTCTCTTTCAGCTATTTATACTTGAGGATTGAAAAGTGTCCGTTGAAGAGAGACAAGATTCAAATTCCTCGAGTACTGGTCCTTAAAATCCGCGAACGGCTCTTTTGCAGTCTGTCCGTACTGTGAATAGTACTATTCTGCAGGCAGCATTAAATGCACCCAGCTGATGCGAAGCATTTCTTCAATCATTTGTCTTTAATAACCTTGTACTTCAGCATTTATTACTCCAAGGGGCATTTATTACCGTTGGGAATACTTAATGATCTTCTTCACTTGGCTGATAAAAGTACGCGTCTGATGGCGAACAAAGCTGATCTCAAACTTGAACAAATCTGATTTGAGTCGGCTGATCTTCACCAGTCTGATAACTTTTCTTCAGCAGATCAGAAGTCTTGGACCTTGAAACTTTGACTCTTCTGATGTCTTCTTTACTTAGTCAAAATTCCTTGATAAGTTTATCAGCTAAGTTACTCCATACTTAGCCAAATATGAAGTTTTGGAATGCATCAAAACCTCCCTTATCAAACTTCCTTTAGTGCCTTCATCTTCATCCTTATCCAACAAATTTCATAGGTCTATTCACCCCTACCCCCTTCTAGTGTGTTTTTCAAAGGTTTTCAAAAGTTTTAAAAATAGCATATTTTTTAAAAACAAAACTTTTTGAAATATGTATTGTATCAGTCATGTTCTTCACATTGTTGGTATGAGTTTTGAGGACTGGAAATCTTCCTTGCTGCTTATAATGATAATATGTATATGTGCATAACAAAAGGTCCTTTTAAATTTTTGTAATTATTTTTTACATCACACCAATAAAACTTGAGTTGACATATTTACAATATTTTTTTTATAAAAAATACTTGCAAAAAACAGTATAATACTCAAATATTTCGCAGTAATCAAGTTCGTTTCAATTAACATAAATAGATTTTTGTTTAATTTATAATTGATATTAATTAAATTGTAATAAATATGTGAAAAAAATTAGATATATTCATAAAATTTTATGTTAATATAAATTGGTGTAAAGAAAAAATGTTCCAAATATTATAGTTATAATTATATCATACCAATTAAATTTGAGTCGAATGATTGACCAAAATCAAAAAATTTCACCAATTAACGATTTACGGAGGGGTTAATGATACTATAGGTCTAGGTTCTCCATTGGAGTAATTTTTTTACCAAAATCAACAGATTTCACTAACTAACGAAATACGGAGGGTTTAATGATAATATAAGTGTAGGTTCTCCATTTGGAGGAATTTGTTTACAAAAATAAACAAATTTCATTAATTAACAATTTACAGAGGGGTTAATGATACTATAAGTGTAAGTTATCCGTTTGGAGTAATTTTTTTTACCAAAATCAATAAATTTCATTAACTAACGATTTACGGAGGGGTTAATGATACTATAAGTGTAGATCCTCCGTTTGGAGTAACTTTTTACTAAAATCAATAAATTTCACTAGCTAACGATATACGGAAGGGTTAATGATTCTATAAGTATAGGTTCTCCGTTTGAAGAAATTTTTGACCAAAATCAACAAATTTCAATAACGATTTCAGAGGGGTTAATGATACTATAAGTGTCGGTTCTCCGTTTGGACTAATTATTATACCTATACCTATAGTAAAAATAATTATATTTTTAATAAATATGTTTTATACATTTTCCATAAAAATACTTGTATATAATCAATCATTTTAGATTTATTTTTATTTTAAAAAATTAGAGAATAATTTTTTTTTCTAGTTGTAAAAGTGAAAAAACAAATATAGTTGCAAAATTTGAATTAAATGAACTCTATTGTCCGAGGTTCGGCCTTCTGTTGTCACAAATGACTCAGCTCCTGACGAAAAGATATAAGAGAAGTCATCTAATAAGTAATGGAAAGCTTAGTAAATATCGCTCACTGTCTGCAACCTAAATGACCAAAACAGCTCAATGGAAATGAGCTGAGTGGTCATGAGTTGAGTGATCATGAGCTAAGTGATCATCAACTGATCACTCAACTATTTAGCTTTAAATTTGCTGATGACTGAATCATCAGTTTTTAAAAAATTATCAATATATTTTCAAATTATAGAGGACTTAGTGTTATATAACCATCTAACATACAATTTGATCGAAATAATCACCGAATAATCAATTTTTCAAAAATTATCGATATATTTTCAAATTACGGAGGACTTAGTGTTTCATTACAATTTAATAGGCAATTTGAACGAAATAATGACTGAAATATCAATTTTTTAAAATTATCGATATATTCTCAAATTATGAAGGACTTGGTGTTACATAACCATCTAATAGACCCGTGCAAAAATTTATGATGTAGGTGAGGTTGAAAGCAAAAATCCAGTAAGAAGAAATCAAACATTTGATGATTATATGTCACCTCATAACACAATATGATCGACAGATATCAATGGTAGACGTCAAAAAGACCTAATGGTCCATGTGTAGGCAAGATTTGGATCACAGGCGTAGACCGCGTTTGTGAGATATATTTCAAATTAATTCGTATTTTGTTTAGGTGTTATATTGCTTAAGTGTTTTTCCACTTGTTTGTTTTTATTTTGTTTAAGTCTTTTCTTGCTTAAGTGTATGTTAAATTCTTTGTTCTTATTTTATTAATCAAATTAAATAATATTGTTCCAATTACTTTTGCATTGCAAGTTTTTAAAATTCATGTTGGTGATTTAATGTAATAAATATTGTTGGATAAGGATGAAGATGAAGGCACTGAAGACAATTTGTAAAGGGAGGTTTTGAAGATTTCCAAAACTTCAAGATTGGCTAAGTATGGGTTAACTTAGCTGATGATCCCTTTGAAGAAATTTTGATTAAGTAATGAAGACATCAGAAGAGTCAAATCTCAAGGTCCAAGACTTCTGATCTGCTGAAGGAAAGATATCAGACTGATGAAGATCAGCCGACTCAAATCAGATTTGTTCAAGTTTGAGATCAGCTTAGCTCGCCATCAGACTTGCACTTCCGACAGCCAAGTGGAAAGGATCATAAAGTCTTCCCAACGGTAATAAATGCCCCTTGGAGTAATAAATGTTGAAGTACAAGGTTATTAAAGACAAATGATTGAAGAAATGCTTCGCATCAGCTGGGTGCATTTAATGCTGCCTGCAGAATAGTACTGTTGACAGTACGGACAGACTGCAAAAGAGCCGTTCGCGGATTTTAAGGACCAGTACTCGAGGAATTTGAATCTTGTCTCTCTTCAACGGACATTTTTCAAGCCTCAAGTATAAATAGCTGAAAGAGACGAAGAGATTGCAAGCAACACACTTTCTGAGAGAATTTTTGAAGCAGAACTCTTAAGTCTCAAGAACAGCTCACTCATCAGCTTAGTCATCTGTTGACGAAAAGCGAAGTTGAAGAACAAAGCAAAATACATCTTCTGAGTGAATTTGTAAAACTGAGTGTTGTGAGAAGTAGATATCCATCTTTGTGAGTGATATTACTTCGGAGAGTAGGAGTTTCTAAGTGATTTCCTACTGCGCACTTGTGGCATTTTCATTTGTTGATTGGCGCAAGCAGAGTATACTGTAAACTTTGTGATTATAGTATAACCCAAGATCTTTGTGACTTGGACGAGTGGATTAAAGGATATTTACATCCATATAACCACTATAAAAATTACTTGTGTTTTTACATTGCTTTTAAACTTGCATATTTTCTTATTGCATAAAACACATTAAGTTAACTGTTTGAAAAATACTTAAAAGGAGTTTATAAAACTGGGGAAACATTTTTCAAACCGCTGAGATTACTTGTGAAAAACACTTTGAAAAATCCGCTGCAAGTACTCTAAGTATTAAAACTGATTTTAACAAAATCAGCTAAGTAACAATCAGACGAGTGGTCAACAAAGCTGTTCAAAGATTTGTTCGCGAACAGAATTGTAACTTACCCCTCTGATCAGCTTGGTCAGTTAGAGAAAAGTTTTAAAGTTAAAATTTGGAAGAAAATTTTAAAGAGGTTTATTCACCCCCTCCCCTCTAAACCTCTTATGACCACTTGGGACCAACAAGTGGTATCAGAGCAGGTGGTTCATTTGAATCAGCTGCCTGATCAACGAGCTTGATCCAAGTGTTTTTCAAAGTTTTTAAAACTTTTTCAAAAAATCATCTTTTTGAAAAATCAAAACTTTTTGAAAAATGGACTGTATCAGCCATGTTCCCCACATTGCTGGTATGTCGTTTGAAGACTGGAAGATCAGAATGGTGATCTTCTTAGCTGCCTATAATGATAACATGCACACATGTATCATAAAAGGTCCATTCAAATTCACCAAGACCATTATAGTTGATGAAGCTGAACTGGTGGTGGAAAAAGACTTAACAGAGATGACAGCCGAAGAGATAAAGCTGTTCAATCTGGATAAAGTTGGCCGTTTCATCATGACCAAAGCCCTGGACAATGATCGGTTTGACAAAGTCAAACATTGCAAAACTGCAAAGGAGATGTGGGATAAGGTTCGTGATATGAGCGAAGGAAAAGACGCCATCAAAGAGCATCAGCTCAGTGTTGCCTTGGAGAAGCTGGACAACTTCAAGATGAAATCTGGAGAGACCATTGATCAGATGGATACCAGGTTTACCAGAACATTGAATGAAGTTCTAAAGCTGGGAAAGACCTTCACTGACAAGGAGATCACCGTTAGAGTTCTGAAGGCTCTGCCTCCCAAGTTCAACATGAAGGTGACAGCAATGGAAGAGTCCAGAGATCTGGGAAAGATTTCTCTTACAGAGCTGTTCTCCGTACTCAAGGCGTATGAGTATAAACTGCCTAGAATGGGTGTTGAAGAAACCTCAACTTCAAGTCCCACAGCTGCACTTGTTGCTGCTGAAAATCCTAGAAGGCCAGCTCACAAAAGCAAAGACGTGGACTCATCTGATGAAGCCACAATACTCAACAAAAAGGAGTACACTGCTGGAGACGTTGCATTGCTGATGAACAACTTCAAAAAGTTCTACAGACGAAAAATGAAGAACAAATATAACAATGCTTCTACTTCTAACCCTACTTCTTCTTCTCAGGATAAGGATTCTTATAAATCTAAGATGATGTGCTATAATTGCAGGAAATTGGGTCATTTCATTAGAGACTGCCCATATCCTAAAGCCGAGAAGTATACTGAAGAAGAAAAGAGAATCAGAAAAGAAAGAAAGCATTAGAAAGTTAAGGCAATGGTAGCAGAAGCAGAAAAGCCAGCTGCCGTTTACTCATCTGATTCAGATTCTGACACCTCTGATGAAGAGTCTTCTGATGAAGAGAGCCCTGCCCTTCTCTGCCTGATGGCTAAGGAATCTGATGACTCTGAGGATAGTGAGGTAACTCCTCTTGAGAATGAACTATTTAGTTCATTTGAACAAATGATGCTTAACAATACTACTATTGCTGAAGCATATAAAAAGCTTAAGGAAGAGATGATATTACTAAAGGAGCAAAACAGTTAACTGAAACTCTCAGCTGAAAGGCCAAGAGAATCAGCTGAATATAAACAGCTTGAGCAAGAACATGAGTCTCTGAAAGCTGAATGTGAAGTTTATAAAGGAAAAATCATAGAGCTTGAGGAAGTCATTGAGTCTCATGAGAAGTCATCTGTTGCTTCCACTCACATGTCTAGTAAACAGAAGACACATTTAGATCAGGATAAGCAAGAATTGAATCATACTGAGAAATTTATATCTGCTGACAATAGTAAGGTCATTCTGTATGTTCAAACTGCTAGACCTGCTTCACCTGAGAAAGTGGTAAAGGAGACGAAAACTCCTAAGGCTAAAAAGAGCAAAGAGCCTAGTGTAGGAAAACAGACTAGTAAGTCTAAACAGAAGAGTCCTAGAAAGTCCTCTGATAAGGCTAAAACTAATCAGACTAGTGATAAAACTAAGTCGTCTGTTAATGAGAAGCAAGTAGTAAACCAAAGAAGCATAAGAATAAGAAAAATCAAAATGATTGGTATGGAAATGAGTCTTATTATGTGCAACCTGCTGCATATCATCCTATGTATCATGCACCTCAATTTCCAACTTACTATGCACCATATCCTGCTCATCCAATGCATGCATATCCTCCTTATCATGCATCTTACTCTGCATTTGAACATTATCCTTATCATGCTGATCATCAACAATATGATAAATCTGATGAACGTGGTAAAGGCAAAGCTGTTCATACTCCTGTTGAAACTCAGAAACCTAAGAAGCCTAAGACTTCATCATCTTGGGTTGTCAAAGGTGGAACTAATCCTTCAGGACCCTCTCAATGAGGGTACCTAAAACAATTTTATTTTGTTTTGTAGGTTAGGATTAGGAGTAGGAGTAAAGTAGAGAAAATCTGGTACTTGGACAGTGGCTGTTCAAGACACATGTGTGGAAACATACATGAGCTGACGGATGCAGTTGCTGTGGATGGTCCAAAAGTTACTTTTGGGGACAGCAAAGAAGGCAAGATTGTAGCAAAAGGAAGCTTAAACAAGGGAAACATAGAGATATCTGACGTCTCATATATTAAAGGCCTAAAGTACAACCTGCTGAGCATAAGTCAATTTTGTGACAAAGGATATTCAGTCATCTTCTCAACAGATAAGTGCTACGTTGAACAGATTGGTACAAAGAAGGTAATTTTATCTGGAAGACGACAAGGGAATGTCTACATAGTCGACTGGAATTCTGCTGACAAGAATTCAAACATCTGTTTGGTGGCATCAATACCAAGTGAAGTTAGTTGGCTGTGGCACAAAAGAATGAATCATGTGAATTTCAAGACCATCAACAGACTTATCAAGAATAATCTGGTAGAAGGAATTCCAAAGACAGTCATGAGCAAAGATAAGCTTTGTGACGCTTGTCAGAAGGGTAAACAAATCAAGTCATCGTTCAAAAGCAAGAAGCATCAATCTTCTGGAATAATATTGGAGCTGCTACACATGGACTTATTTGGACCCATTGATCCAGTCAGCAATGGTGGAAAGAAATACTGCCTAGCTGTTGTGGATGACTATTCAAGATATACTTGGGTGATATTCATGAAAAAGAAAAGTGAAACCAAAAAACATCTTACTAATCTGATGGAGCTGATCCAGAATGAGAAAAGCATAAAGATATTGAAGATCAGATCAGATAGAGGGACAGAGTTTACAAACTCTACTGTTGAAGAGTATTGTAATATCAAAGGAATACATCATGAGTATTCAGCTGCTAGAACCCCTCAACATAATGGTATTGCTGAAAGGAGAAACAGAACACTGAAGGAAGCTGTCAGAACCATGATAGCTGAAGCTAAGCTGCCTCAAAGATTTTGGGCAGAAGCAACAAACACAGCATGTTTTACCCAAAATAGATGCATGATCAACAAGCACCAAAACAAGACTCCATATGAAGTTTGGAACAACATGAAGCCAAACATTCATTACTTTAAGATTTTTGGTTGTAAATGCTATGTTTTAAATAATGGTAAAAATCACCTTACTGCATTTGCAGAAAAGGCTGATGAAGCTGTTTTTGTAGGATACTCTACTGTTAGTAAAGCTTATAGAGTGTTTAACAAAAGAACATTACTAATAGAAGAATCCATTCATGTAGTATTTGATGAACCAAGTCAATCTTCTGAAAAGAATCAAAATATTAATCAAGATCTGTCTACTGATTTACAGAAGTTGAATGTTGGAAAGAATGAAGAATATGTTCCCATCATACTACCTGATCTCAACCCAGCTGATAACTCAAGTGCTGTTCAAAATCACAGTGCTGATTGTCTAACAGACGAGTTGCAAACAGCTGATAGACCAGAGAATGTTCAACAGACTACTACTGGATCTCCAACAGTAGTGTTGCAAGATCAAGACAAAGGACAACATTATGATTTGCAACCTGATCTCAGATGGCTCAAGAATCACCCTCCAGAGTTGGTGATTGGTGATCCTTTGGATAAAGTAAAAACCAGGAGAGCTGCTGCAAGTGATGCAATGTTCGTCAGCTTCCTATCCCAAATTGAGCCCAAACAGATTGAAGAAGCTCTTAGTGATTCCAACTGGATTAAAGCTATGCAAGAAGAGCTAAATCAATTTGAAAGGAATGAAGTCTGATACTTAGTTCCTAGACCAAGTCATAAAAGAGTTATAGGCATTAAGTGGGTATTCAGAAATAAGATGAATGAAGATGGTGAAGTCACCAGAAACAAAGCAAGACTAGTGGCCAAGGGTTACTGCCAAGAAGAAGGCATTGACTTTGATGAAACGTTTGCACCAGTAGCAAGACTAGAGGCAATCAGACTCTTTCTTGCCTATGCTGCTCACAAGAATTTCACCGTCTATCAGATGGATGTGAAATCAGCTTTTCTCAATGGAGAATTGCAAGAAGAAGTTTATGTTGAACAACCACCTGGTTTTGAAGTCTATCAAGAAGAAGACAAGGTGTATCGTCTGAAGAAAGCCCTCTATGGACTGAAACAGGCTCCAAGAGCATGGTATGATACTTTATCTGATTTTCTTTTAATTAAAAGATTTCGCAAAGGTAAAGTTGACAAGACCTTGTTCACTATTGAATGGGAAGAACATATTTTGCTTGTGCAAATTTATGTGGACGATATTATTTTTGGTTCAACTAACCAACAGATGTGTGACAAATTCTCAAAGCTGATGCAGAACAAGTTTGAAATGAGCATGATGGGAGAACTTAATTATTTTCTTGGTTTGCAAGTCAGACAGTTGCCTGATGGAATTTTCATCAGCCAAGCAAAATACACAAAGGATCTGTTCAAGAAATTTGGTATGGAAACTAGCTCTACTGCTACTATTCCAATGTCTACAAGTCTTCGTTTGGATAAAGATGAAGATGGCAAATCAGTGGACATAACCAAATACAGAGGCATTATTGGGTCATTGTTGTATCTAACAGCAAGCAGACCTGATATTATGTACTCAGTTGGGGTCTGTGCAAGATTCCAATCAAATCCCAAGGAATCTCATCTCTTAGCTGCCAAGAGAATACTGAAGTATATTAAGGGCACTCAATATTTGGGGTTGTGGTATCCTAGAGAGTCTGGATTTGAGCTTATTGGATATTCAGATTCTGACCTTGCAGGCTGCAAGATTGATAGAAAAAGCACAACAGGTGCCTGTCAATTCTTAGGTAGTCGTCTGATCTCATGGATGAGTAAAAAATAGACTTCAGTATCCATATCTACTGCTGAAGCTGAATACATAGCTGCTGGAGCTTGCTGTGCACAAATCTTATGGCTGAAGCATCAACTGGAAGACTACAATATCAAGATCAGTGGAATACCAATCTACTGTGACAATACTAGTGCAATCAGCCTTACTCAGAATACTACAAGTCATTCCAGGACTAAGCATATTGAGATCAAGCATCACTTTATTAGAGATCATGTGGAGAAAGGAAATGTCATAATAGAGTATGTATTTACTGAAAATCAGATTGCTGACATCTTCACAAAACCTTTAAGTGAGACAAGGTTTTCAACTCTAAGAGCTGAACTATGTTTATTAAAATTAGATGCATAAGCTGAGGGGGAACTTATCAGAAGACTAAAGTTCAACAGCTTACTCATCTTATTTATCTTCAATGCTTAACTTTCAACAGACTAGTTAACTTATGAATTCTTAAAGTCAGGGGGAACGTGTAAGACTAGCGGTACTTCTGATTAAAAGATGAAATCTGTTAATGTCAGTTAGTTGAAGTTATGTTTTCAACAGAAGACTAAAGTATTGAAGAATGAAGATTTATTTATCTAGCTGGATTGACAAACAGCTGAGGAAGGTTATCAGCTATTGGCTTTCACTGATAACAACTGTGTCATCAGGACATTAGTCCATCAGATAAGTATTTATGTTACTCATCTGATCGCTTATGTAAAAGCTGACTGTTTAAAACGTTTCATTTTCTAAAACACGCTTTTACAAGTGACAGAAGGGCGGTACAAATTCCCGCTCCTCATTTAATGCGATTTGAATTTGAAAGGTCGTAACTGACACCGCACGATCAGCACTGACAAGAAACGGATCTCACGGTTGGCTGGTATCACGGAATCCAAGATACCCTAACTCTATAAATCCCAATCTGATCAGTCGTGTAGTTCTTTACGCACCCTAAAATTTCAAAAGTACTTGTGAGAAATTTGAGCAATTTTTCTGCAAAAATATCTTCTTTTTTTTCTCTCTAAATTCAACAGATCTGCAATGGCTGTTGAAGGTATGTACCTCGTTTATGATTCCTATTACCAATCTGGCACGAATCTGATGAAGGAACTTCTGGAGAAGTTCAAATCTGGTAAACTTTATGGAATACAACGAAGGTGTAATCTGGACTGACCAGGTTATGGAATATTATAACACGGCGGTTGTTGATTTCAACAAGCTGGAAATTACTGCTACAGTGGGAGACAAATCCATAGTTATCACTCCTGACGTTCTTCACGAACAGTTTGGGCTTCGTAAAAGTGGACGCCATGACGTCACCATACTGACGGAAGACAAACACCAAGAGTTTTGGGCGATCTGCGCCAAGGAAGGGGAGATAATGTCTAGAAATATAAAGAAGAGACAGTTGAAGGACGAGTATCAGCGAATGGCTGATATGGTGTCGAAGCTGATTGAAAATTGCACTTTTTCCCTTGATGCTGTTACCATGAAAAGGTTCAGCATAATGACTGCCATTTATTATGGACTGGAGGTCAACTGGTCCACAATCATCTGGTACATCCTTGCTGAGTTTCTGGATGTGAAGAAAGGAAAAGAGCCTCATACCAACCACAGGATTACTCTCAGCTATCTGCTATCTCATCTGGGATGCACTATGCTGAATGGCAAGGAAATTCACAAGTCAAAGGCAATGAAAACTTACTTGCCTGTTGTTCAGAAAAGAAAGGCTGATGAGCCTGATAAAGATGAAGATGAGGACCCAACGGGGGTTCCTGCCAAGAGGCAAAGGAGACTAGTCAAAACAGCTAACTTGGCTGTTGAGACTAAGACAAAGAAGGCTGCTGATAAGCCTAAGGAGAAGGCCCCAAAGAAAATGGAGTCAGTGACTGCTACTGATCAGGTCACAAAGATCATTGATCAAGTCACTGCTGATGTCAGGACTACTTCACCTGCATCACCCTCAAGAACTCCATCTGTTGAAAAACCTGCTGAAAATGTCTCTTACAGGACAAGGAGCCAACTAAGGGATACAGCTGCTTCAAGACCTATTCAGGGTCTGTCAAATAAGTCTGCAAGAAAGCAGGTGACATTTTTGGAGAAGGACACTGAATTGGTAGACTTGGTGAGATCAAGTCTTGATTCTGCAGAAAGACCCCTTGAAGCTGTTGGGGCTACTGTTGTTGACACAGCTGATAAGCAACAGTTGAATCAAGATACACCAACAGTTGAGGCTGCTCAACCTCAAGATGATCCAGATGTCATGATCATCAATCCTATTGCTGCTGCACCAATCTCATCTGCTGGTCCAGCCCCTGCTCCAGCTGACAAAGGAAAGAAGAAGATTGTAATTAAAAGAAAGAAAATCTCCAAAGCTGATAAAAAGGCAAGGGAAGCTGCTGAACAAAGAAAGCAGGATGAATTGGAGGAGAAGAAGGCTCTTGAGCTAAGCAAGGCTCAAGCTGCTAAGGATGAAGCCAAAAGACAGATGTCTACGGCTGAAAGGGAAGCTGCTGAGGCTGCTGAATTGGCCTTAGTCATTGAGCTTAGCAAAACTGATGCTCATGGACCTGTCCATGGAGAAAGCATCAAAATAAATGAGGCTGCTGATGATGAAGAAAAGCCTAAGAAGCCAAAAATGCCTGCTGCTGAGCCCAAACCCAAAGAAAAGTTTGAAGTTAGAAGAGCTTTTAACATAGTGTATGCTGATAAGGAACTCTTCAAGAAGTTTGAGAAGTCCTTAGCTTACTATGATCAAAAGCTGATGTTGAAGACATTGTTCAATCAAGAGAAGCCAAGATACATCAACTGGAGAGACAGCAGATTGAACAAATCCATACTTGAACTTCAAAACTCAAAGGAGTTAGCTGATGAAGAACAATGGGTTCTTAATTGGCTAAGAACTAACTCCATTCAGAAGGCCCTGGATCCCAGTTATGTCAGAGACATTATGCATCAGTATGCAAAGGAGTTTGCACTGGAGGAGGCCAAGAAAATAGACAACTCTCTGCCTGCCAAGAGAAGAAAGAAAGATAATGCTGAAGACAGAGCAGTCAACATTGCTGTTATGACCGCCTTGAAGAGATGGGCAGAAAGGTCAAGATATCAGCAGGGTCACTCAAGTGAGTTGCCCCAACTGCCAAGTATCCAGCATATTATTTTTGGCAAGGAAGTAAAGGAGTTCAGTGAGGTGCCCAAGGGAAATAACGCCTTTGTCAACCCTTGGATCATTGTGAGGCAGATTAGACAAACAACTTGCTTCAATGATGATGGCACAATCACTGACCTGTTCTATGATGACGTCACTGATGAACACAAAGCTGCTGACAAGTCTGCTGACAAGCCCTTAGCCATTGAGTGGAATGCTAAGGATTCTGAAGATCATCAGGAGACGAAGATGGAAGATGTCCCTGTCCACCAGGCAACTGAAGAAAAGGATGAAGCTGCTGCTTCTGCTTCATCAGGTGATGAACACTCATCACTGATGGAAGCTTTCCAGATGCTAATGGAGAATTCAGTAAAGGAACTGGAAGAGAAACATGACCAGCAGCTGATGAAGGTCAAAGAGGAGCTGAAGAATGAGCTTAAGACAAAGTTGGCAGAGTCAAATAAACTTCAGCTGGAAACTGTGCAACAGTCTACTGAAAAGATTATCAAGACTGAAATCACAAGTTTCCCTATTCCTCAAGACAACTCTTTGCAGTTAGTGAACAGCTTAAATGAAATGAACAGAAACGTGGAAGATGTGAAGGCTGATGTAAATCACCTTCATACTGCCCTTCAAAGAGCTGAACACAAGATCGCTGATCTGACTGCAACCTTCATCAAAGTCAGTGAAGAGGAGAAGGAAATCAACTTAGGGATGTTGCATGAAGTATCAAATGCTGCACAGGAAATTCAAAATGAGATTGCAACTATAAACCTTAACATTGACTACTTCAATGACCAGACTGACAACATCAGCACAACTCTTCATCACCTTACAGCAAGTCATGACGTAGTTAATCAGAATTTAAAGACTATAGGTGCTGCTATGAAGGTTCCAACAGTTGCACTCAACCCTGCTGCTAAACCTGAAGAAGTCATCAAGTCTGATGATGACAAAAAGGGGGAAGATAAAGGGGAAGAATCAACCAAGGAAACCTCTGCTGCTGAAGAAAAGAAAACTGATGAAACTGCTGAACTGACCAAGACAGCTGAAGAAGAATTTGGAAAGGTTCAAGGCAAAGACAAGTCTGAAGAAGAGACCAAGGAAGAAGCCAAAACTGATGAAGTAATGGCTGAATCCAAAGACTCTGCTGCTGATCAATCAGAGCCTTTAACTAAGTACAAAAATACAGAATCAGCTAGGAAGGCGATGGAACTTCTAAGAGAGCAGCAACTCAAAGAGCAAATGGAAGCTGCTAAAGAAGTCATCCTTCAAGGTGAAGAAGCTGATGAAGATGAAGAAGAAGATGATGAGGAGTCATCTTATGAGTACGAATAAGTGCTTGAAGAATCTGATGAAGAAGCTGATAGTTAGAACTTGTAAAATCTTTGTAATCAGTTTACTTTATCTATTCTTCAGACATCTCATCTGATGAACTTGTACTTGTAACTATTTTCAAATATCAATAAAAAGACAAGTTCAATCCAATATACTTTTTCTATCTCAGAAAGTTTTGAGGATTACAATCTTTAGTTTAGGTATTTTAACAGGTACTTAGCTGAAGTTTTGTCATCATCAAAAAGGGGGAAATTGTTGGATAAGGATGAAGATGAAGGCACTGAAGACAATTTGTAAAGGGAGGTTTTGAAGATTTCCAAAACTTCAAGATTGGCTAAGTATGGGTTAACTTAGCTGATGATCCCTTTGAAGAAATTTTGACTAAGTAATGAAGACATCAGAAGAGTCAAATCTCAAGGTCCAAGACTTCTGATCTGCTGAAGGAAAAATATCAGACTGATGAAGATCAGTCGACTCAAATCAGATTTGTTCAAGTTTGAGATCAGCTTAGCTCGCCATCAGACTTGCACTTCCGACAGCCAAGTGGAAAGGATCATAAAGTCTTCCCAACGGTAATAAATGCCCCTTGGAGTAATAAATGCTGAAGTACAAGGTTATTAAAGACAAATGATTGAAGAAATGCTTCGCATCAGCTGGGTGCATTTAATGCTGCCTGCAGAATAGTATTGTTGACAGTACGGACAGACTGCAAAAGAGCCGTTCGCGGATTTTAAGGACCAGTACTCGAGGAATTTGAATCTTGTCTCTCTTCAACGGACATTTTTCAAACCTCAAGTATAAATAGCTGAAAGAGACGAAGAGATTGCAAGCAACACACTTTCTGAGAGAATTTTTGAAGCAGAACTCTTAAGTCTCAAGAACAGCTCACTCATCAGCTTAGTCATCTGTTGACGAAAAGCGAAGTTGAAGAACAAAGCAAAATACATCTTCTGAGTGAATATGTAAAACTGAGTGTTGTGAGAAGTAGATATCCATCTTTGTGAGTGATATTACTTCGGAGAGTAGGAGTTTCTAAGTGATTTCCTACTGCGCACTTGTGGCCTTTTCATTTGTTGATTGGCGCAAGCAGAGTATACTGTAAACTTTGTGATTATAGTATAACCCAAGATCTTTGTGACTTGGACGAGTGGATTAAAGGATATTTACATCCATATAACCACTATAAAAATTACTTGTGTTTTTACATTGCTTTTAAACTTGCATATTTTCTGATTGCATAAAATACATTAAGTTAACTGTTTGAAAAATACTTAAAAGGAGTTTATAAAACTGGGGAAACATTTTTCAAACCGCTGAGATTACTTGTGAAAAACACATTGAAAAATCCGCTGCAAGTACTCTAAGTATTAAAACTGATTTTAACAAAATCAGCTAAGTAACAATCAGACGAGTGGTCAACAAAGCTGTTCAAAGATTTGTTCGCGAACAGAATTGTAACTTACCGCTCTGATCAGCTTGGTCTGTTCAGTTAGAGAAAAGTTTTAAAGTTAAAATTTGGAAGAAAATTTTAAAGAGGTTTATTCACCCCTCCCCCCACCCCCCCCCCCCCCCCTCTAAACCTCTTCTGACCACTTGGGACCAACAAATATAGTAACAAAAATTTCATCACAAAAATATGTTTACAAAAATATTATAAATAAAGTATGAATTTGATTTTTTTTGTCCAAATGTTTATATTATATTTTCAAAGTAGTTGAAATATTATATTATTCATATATATATATATATATATATATATATATATATATATATATATATATATATATATATATATATATATATATATATATATATAACCACCTATATTCTAATTATATGATTTAGTTTCAATTGTCATTTTTTTAAAAATAAAATTACAATTTTAATTCAATAAATTAAAATGTTTTAGAAAATATGAACAATAAAAAGTTGAACAAAAAAAATTAATTTAGAAACTACATCACAAATCACATATTTTTAGCATCTCCCCTCCCCCAACCTCATTAATTATTAGTAACCCAACCTCTTCCCAGCCAACCCCCATTGGGTTAGCCTTAATAGGTCCACCAAATTTTAGAACTGATGTGTCATATAGGGCCTGTTTGTTTGGCGTTTCCCAAAAAATTTTCGTGTTTGGGAAATGCCAAACAAACAAGTTTTCTATTTTTTGAAATAAATTTTCATCTTTTAATTTTCTTAAACTACTCTTTCAAAACTCAAACAAACAACAATTTTCTTATCTTTAAATAAAATCTACTCTGATTTGACATAAAGTAACATATCTCTTACACAATTTATCTCACAACAAATATGATTTGATGTAAAGTCTTACACATCTTACACCTACAACCCAACTCTTAAAAAAAAACATATACCTACTTTATTTCTCAAACCACTCTCTCAAACACAAACAAACAATATTACGCAAATCGACATTATTTCACAAATTTCCATTACTCTCCCAAACTACTTTCCCAAACACCAAACAAACAGCCCTAGCATTTATTGGCCTAAAATCTAAATAATTAGTTTGTCATAATTGGGGAATCTTATGCTAAATTAAGGTCCGTTTGAATTGATATTGATTTTGAAATGTGTGTTTCACTTATGGGTGAGCGAGGGGTGGGTTTGGGACGGGTTCGGGGACTAAGGACACGGGTATAGTAAATTTCAGAATTAACACTTTAAATCTCAAATATGTTCCATAATAATATGGGTACCCGATTTTGGTATCCAAATTATTACGAGACGGGATAGATCGGGTAAAAATTGCGAGTTCCATGTTTTTCTTACCCAAAAATTCCACGGACCTAATAAAATTAAATTACATAATTAATTACTCGTCCCTTTTCTTTTACTGAAATGAATTATTTTTATCTATTATTTACATAAACATAACAATTAAAAATCATTTCAAACACAACAAAATATGATTTAAAATTATATAATGGAAAAAATTGCTTTTTTGTAACTTAGGATAGACCTACTTGCCATTTCGGTACCATTGGATACGAAAATGCAAATTTGATACCATAGGATAGGTTCTCATAGCAATTTTGGTACCAAACCCAATTTTCACCAAAGTTAACGATAATTTAACACCTATGCACAATGTTCAATTTACCCCCTTGTGGTTTAAAAATGAGCATTTTACCCCCTGAAATTTTGTAAAAATTTCACGTCGCCTCCTTGATATTTTTGTGGGCGGCAATTTGTCCATTTTTATTATAATAATGTGACAATTTACCCCTTGTGTTATGATAAATGTGGTAATTTATTTCCCTATGTTAAATAAAATAGTTTGCATGCACACTCCCAATTTCGGCAAATGAGTTACAATATCCAGCTGAAGAGGGTAAATTGCTTCATTCAAATTTTACAGGGGATAAATTAATTTTTTTCCAAATTAAAGATGGGTAAATTGAACATTATGCATTTCATAGGGGGTAAATTGCCATTGACTTTGTAGAAAAATTGGATTTGATACCAAAGTTGAAATGAAAACCTATCTTACGGTACAAAATTTGCATCTTTGTATCCAATGGTACCAAAAATATAAGTTAGCATATCCTATAGTACCAAAAAAACAATTTTCCCCTATATAATGATACAAAATAATTATATAAGTATGTACTAGAGTGGTAAGATTTTAAAAAAGAATATTATGTTTAAAAGTAAAAGAACTCATTAAATAGTGTCAATTAAGTAGCTAGATAATTTTGTAATTGTAATTTAGTGAAGTGTATACATTATTTAATACTCCATTAAAGAGATATAGACGGGTTAGGGTATTCGGAGTTGGAGAGACAAATTTTAAACCTGCCCCGTATTTTCATAACAAAATACGAGTATTTCAAGTTCGGGTACCCACATATTTCTTAAAATACGAGACGGGTGATTTGGGCCAAAATTCCAAACCTGCGAAACTTTTGGGCCAAAATAAATGAAATCAGGCCCTTAAGTTTTTTAATCAATTATAATTGATTTTCTTCAAAATGCTAACTCTGTAATTTAACCCAAACTAGGGCTGGGCATTGGGGTTGGGTTTTTTGGAACCAGTCCCGACCTGATCGGGTATTTTTTGTTTGAAACTGAAAAATGAATTTTTTGATATTTCGGGTTCGGGTACACGAACCCGAAATATATTTTCGGGTATTATGTTTACACCCTTTCGGGTATTCAATAAAAAAAAAATTTGCCCCAATTTTATTATATTTTTGTCTATTGTAACTTTTATTTTTATTGTGATATTTTGATACTTGGAGTCTAATTGTAATATTATTGAATATTGAAGACTTAAGAACTGTATGTTGTGTTTTGTTTAGGAATCCTTTATAGTAATATTATTGAAGATTTGAGACGTTTTTGTTGTATCTGTTTTGGAGTTATTGTGTACAATTTAATGTTTGAATTCATTTTTTTCACAATTTTACATACATATATGTTAAAAAATAAATTTCTTTTATATTTATATATATATATAACAAAAAAAAAAAAAAAAAAAAGTAAAATTTCGGGTATCCAAAACCCAATACCCAAAATCCAAAATACCCTGCCGCACCCAGCCCTAATTTTTTATTTTTATAAAACGTGTTAAACGTCTATTCCAAAATTTGAAATTATTTTGTTATCCCAAAAAGTTTGAAATTATTCAAACTCAGTCGAAAACCCTCGAGAAACAGTTTTCCTAATGGCAACTTGGAGGCTCCCATTGCTCCGGCGAACTCCTTATCCATATTCTCCTCCACCGCCATTCTTCTCCTACTCCCACCACCTCTCATAAACCCCAAATCAGACGCATATTTGTCAAATGTATGGAAGAATCCACATCCTCCACTCTCACTCAATCACAAATTCCGAAAAGCTCAACCTGGAAACCTATGTGTTTATACTACACTCAATGTAAGTGCAGTAAGGTCATGTTGAATTTGAAGTAGGACAATAGATTCCTTGGAAATTAGTCTCCGAATCCGTAATTTTATTGTTGTAATTTTTTTTAATTGATATAGATGGATGATCCTCTGCACGTTGACAAATTTAGACATAGTTGCTCGGTGGAGAGTGTTTCGGGGCTAAGGAATCAATTACAGGCTCAAGAATTTGATTACTTTCTTGTGCTGGATTTAGAGGGCAAAGTTGAAATTCTGGAGTTTCCTGTGCTGTTGTTTGATGTTAAAACTATGGATGTAGTTGATGTGTTTCACAGGTAATGTGTGTCTTTTCTTCACTAGTTTTGCTTTGAAGAAGAATATATGTTCCTTTGTTGGATACTTCTGTTAATATTAAAGGTGCTCGTCAACTGTTTGTAACAAAATTTGATGGAAGTTATTGTGAAGAACAATCCATGTTTAATTAGAAATCTGCCCCTTTAATTATTTGGCAATCATTTCGTTTTTTAGCATGTACTTCAAAGGAATTAATTTAACCAACAGTGAAATCCTTAGTAATTCTTAGTTAGTTTGAAGCAAGTAGTATTATAAGTAAATTTACTAAGGAAGTGTTCATTACATTTTCATTTAACACTCACAAGTATGATATATGTTTAGGGATTTTCCTTGAGCTAGGATGCTTTAATTAAGTTATATATACAAATCGCAATTCTATTCTAGTAGAATTTGAAAAACGTAACTAGAGAAGCCCTCATGATCATGGGTCACTATAGAGTTTCTGAGTGCTATTTAAACATTTACATGAATTTTATAACATAGTAATACTATATAATTCACTATTATTTTTGTTTGTGGGGAACCATGTTGACTGTTCAATGTACTCATATGTTTATCTCTCTAGTATCAAATTTGGAACTTCTATTTTGCTACCACATTTGTCGATTGGCAGAAGTGTGGTAATCTGCATTGTGATAAGATGGTTGAGACATGATTTTGGATACTTATAGTATTCTATTTTTTTTTTTTTACATTCTCACAGGTTTGTAAGGCCTACAAAGATGAGTGAGCAAAGAATAAATGAGTACATTGAAGGGAAATACGGAAGCTTTGGGGTTGACAGGTATTGTCTTAAATTTTATTTAACAATTTGACAATTAAATGTTCTGATCCTCTTGTTAAGCGATGTAATTTTTTTTTTTTTTTGGTATGAGGATTCCTCTTATAGGAGATTATACAAGCACAAAACTAGAAAATTAATTATAGTCGACCTAATTATACATTGCTAATAATCCTCCTAATATTTTGTTTTATACTATTAATTCTTCCCCTAATAAACCTCCTAATATTTTATAATACTACTACCAACTCTTACCTAACACTCCCCATCGAGTTGGTTTGAAGATATTCTCCGCAGCTAACTTGCCACTTTGTCTGTTTGTCTAGTAGAAAGTCCCTTAGTAAGGACATTTGAAACTTGTTTTGTAGGAGGAATATGCGGCTTACATATTAAGTATTTCTTTCTCAATCCTCACATGCTTTGTTCTATGATGAAGCTGCGAGCGATTGAGACAACAAATTAACAACTTTATTGTCACGGTACACTTTCATAGGCAACATATCAAGATCTTCGTCCTTATATTTTTTTACTGAACAACACTTCACAAATTCCATGAGCAACTGATCTATACTCAGTTTCTGCACAACTTCTTGCTACAATATTCTCCTTTTTACTCTCAGGTGACGTTGTGACGAGGTTGCCTCTAATAAAAGTACAGCAGCCAGTAGTTGACCGTCTATCGAAAGTGCTCCTAGCCTAATCAACATCAGAATAGGCTTCAACTTGCAAATTTCCATGCTCGTTGTTTAAAAATGGAAGTCTTACGTAAATCTAAAAGTATTTTAGAATTCTATAGACTGCATCGAAGGGTCCTTGTCCAGGTGAATGCATGAACTGACTAACCATGTTGACCACGAATGCTATTTATAGATGTGTATGTGACAAATAGATCAGTCTTTTAACAAGTCTCTGGTACTGCTCTTACTTTAAAATTAGGTAGGCTATGACTAATTCCTTTTTTGGTTCTTGAATGCTCTCCTATTAGAGGATCCCTTGCAAACCTATGTGATATATGAAATATACAAGGTGTTTTAAATGGTATCTAGACTGAGCCTCCCTAAGAAATTAATCTTCCCTTCTTTTGTCTGCATAATTTTTTACTGATCAGCCATGTTTGACATTACCTCCAAGGCAAATCCGTCTACAACTCAATCTACCAACCTATGACCCCCAGACCACCAATACTAAATCTCATTTTGTCCAAATTACCACTATTCACCTTAATGTCAGCCCAATAATCAGCTTTGGACAGAGTTCTATTGGGTATATGAACAAAAAGAATGCAACTAGAAACCTGAAAAGGTAAGTCTGAGTACTAGGGGAATTTTTTTGGGGAAACATTATAATATCTTGTTATATTTTAGAACACATGTAATCATTCTGTTAATCATATGAGAGGTTGTTAAAATTACTTAAAATTTTGGAAGATGCATTGAAAATTGTTTGAAAAGGAAATATTTTGTAATAATTTAACAAAATATTATGTAATATTAACTGTTATTTGTTGTAAATGAAATAGTCAAATCCCGTAAATTAGGTAGGCTACAATCAGTTCCTTTTTTTGGTGCTTGCATGCTCTCCTATAAGAGGATCCCTTGTAAACCTATGTGATATATGAAATATAAAAGGTGAAAAATACATGGTATCCAGAGCCTCCCTAAGAAATCAAAAAATCTTCCCTTTTTTTGTTTGCATAATTTCTTACTGACCAGCCGTGTCTGACATTACCTCCGACCATATGACCCCAGGCGACCAATACTAAATCTCCATTTGTCCAGATCACCATTATTCACCTTAGTGTTGATAGTTATTTACGATGGTCTAAGACCGTTCGGATGTACATCAGAGGGCGGGGTAAGATTAGGTACTTGATAGGTGACAAAAACCCACCAGCATCGGAGGACCCATGATACGACCCATGATGCAGAGAATTTGATGCTGATGACTTGGCTCGTGAACTCCATGGACGAGGATGCTGGCTTTACCTATATGTGCTACTCCACTGCCAAGGACTTTGGGAAATTGCTAAGCAAATGTACTTTGATTTGGGAAAATTAGTCTCATGTATATATTTAAAAAACTTGGTGAAATTTGACAGGAGGAAGACTCAGTCACCAATTCATGAAAGTGCCTTTTGCAAGAGTTGGATTTTTTCACTGATTATGAAGGGAAATCCACGGAAGATGCCAGTCATAGCAAAGGTTATGTAGATGCTCATCGCATTTTAAAATTTTTTGCTGGTCTCAACGTGAAATTTGAAAAGGCATGGGCACATATCAATGGCAGTATTTTGTTTCCCTCAATTAATGAGGTGTTTGATGAGGCTCGAGAAAAGAGAGTTGCAAACACATTATGTTGAGGAAATGAGTACTAACTAGTAACTAGGTTGTTGAGAATTCTGCCTTTGTTGTCTAAGGTGCTTCCAAAATTGCAGCCACTTTTTAGCGAGAACATGAAGAAAAGCCATGAATATGCTGCAACAAACAGCGCCATACTCAAGAGATTTGCTGAAAAATTAGAAAGCCTTATGACAGACAGTCGTGTGATTCCTACTGCCAATGAAGTTGAGATAAGTCTGTTTGGCAAGGAGCAGGTGGATAATCTTGCGAAACTACTGAACTTTTATTGCTCATATGGTATTCCTAGTGTTTCTCTTACACAAACATGTTTGTTTGTACGTATTTTTTTTCTTTTCTCTTTATTAGTTATAATAATTTATTTTGTGGGTCTATGAGAAAAGAGAGAAAAAATAATTAAGAGGAAAATGGGTTCTTATGGGATGCTTACTGAAAACCCTGTTATGGTTCATGTATTCAATTTTTTTCCATTGAAGATAGGATCCCTTTTTTTCTTGATTTTTTTTAGCTTATTTCGTGGATACATAAATGCTTACACCTAATATTTTTGTTTATTTTTTCGGAGTTTTTTAATGTTGTAAAAAGTTATTATCTAAGGTGAAAATTGTACATTTAGGGGGTGAATTGTAAAATTTGAATTTTTTTTTGGAGTGAAAACGTGAATTTTCCTAAATTTTAAACAAGGTGTTTAAAACATTATCCATAATACCTAAAATTTAAAATTCAGATTGAGTTGTTTGCTTATTTTATTTCCTGGATGCCTATTTGATACTATTTTACATAAGGGTAAATTGCAGTTTATCCCTTTAAATTTATGATAGGTGTAGATGAACTGATAAATCTATACATTTTTATAGTAGGATATTACATAGATTACTGCCATGTTTGGGGTTTACTCAACAAGATTGAGTAAGTCATTCCCCCATGGTCGTATTAGATTTTCATGGTTCTTCTTTGTTTTTGTTTCGAGATGCAATTGAACATGATATCACATAATAAGTGAGTCGTTATGTAAGGTGCTCATACCACGTCTATTTAAAAAATTTTTGTTGCATATGTGTTTGTTTTTATGTTAGATATATTTCTTTCCCATTTATTCAGTGTGTTTGTTTATATGTTATCCAAGGTTATGATATGTGATATAGTTGAATAGATATGCTATAATTTCTTATTTGCACACGATCACATTATTAAATTAGACTTCGTGTGAGCAACCTCATATTAATTTGATATGCATTAACCTTGGTAAAATTTATTTTCCAATGGTTTATGAAACATATCATACATTATTTTATAAAAATATTACACGGTATAGGTTCTTAAACAAGTTATGTGATTGTGTAAAAGCCCATTATTTTGTTAAAGTGTAGTACTTTCTGATATAACTTTGATCATCAATGGTTGTATAATATGTGAGAATTTTGAATTCGAATTCAAATTATTAGAATTTTAATTTGTTATGTTTTAATCTTACTGTTTTATTTATGTTACTTTATTATATTTTACATAAATTTGCAGTCATTTAAATTATAAATTTATAGAATTAGTTCAATCGATAATCTATAAATAAAATGAGAAAAAATATTCATAATCGGATTTTATTAAATTGGGTAAGTATTTACGGTAAAGGGAGTTTTAACAACTTTTTAGCAATTTTGCCAATTCCAATAAGGGCCTTTGTTTTATCAAATATAAATTAGAGACCTTTGACTTCTATTTTTTTAAAATTAACGTTTCTAATAATTGCTCAATACCAAAAGGCTGTTTGCTAAGGCTAATTAAGAGATATTAACTCGGATTGACTAAGTTAATCTGGTTCAATCTCCCGTTTCGTGGAGTGCATTGAAACATGGGTTCCTCATATTCCTTAAATTTAATCACCTAATCACCTACGTAAATATATTCCTTAAATATATAATCATACTAATAAATATATAATTTTGCAAAAAGTATATTATCACCTACGTAAACATGCGTTTCAAAAAGTTCCTACGTAAATATGAGAAGATATGTAAACATGCGTTTATATCACCTAATCACCTACGTAAATATGTAAACATGCGTTTCAAAAAGTATATAATCACCTACGTAAAAATTTTGCATCACATGACAATACTCTAATCACCTAATTATATTCCTTAAATATATAATCATACTAATAAATTATATCTTAAATTTTGACCCCATTAATATATTTTTCTAGCTATTAAGTTCCTCATATCTAAATTTTTAAGCTAATAAATCAATACAAATTCAGATGAGTTCGAACACTAGGATTAACAAACGCACTAGGGAACACAGCACATTCTGGCCATACGAGACTGAGAAGATTTTTGTGAGTCTGATGTATGGGGAATTTGTAGATGGCCAATTACTTGGAACAACATTTAGTCCAAGTATTTGGGCTGACATATGTCTTGCATTGAATGGAAGACAACATGGTATGACATATACCGTTGATCAATGCAAGGGCAAAATGGGGCGTATGAAGATGATTTGGCGCAAGCTTATAAAGTTGAGGGAAAAAACTGGATTTGGGTATGACGCGGCTACTGGGAAATTCACAGCTGAGCAGGAAAGATGGAATCGATTGGCTTTGGTATATTACTTACCATTATTTGCCAATAATTTTTTTTATACAATTCTATGTAGTTAAATTCATTTACCAAAATGAATTAAATTACAGGAAGACCCTGAATTATTCAGTTGCAAGGATGTTAAGTTGGCCAATATGGACATGTTGACTGAAATGTGGGCCACAAAAGTCGCTACCGGGGCCAATGCAAGACCCTCAACACAAGTGCCGAGGGAAACTTCCTTAGGATCATCTAATCGCGAGGATGGAGGTTCTCCCAGTGTGCCTGGCCCTACCAGTGAGGCTGCTGGACCATCTCGACCAACTTCGATCCGCAGATCAATGACATCTCGAAGGAGTGGTAGGTGTAGTGGGCGCACTGACAAGCTTGATGAGATGGTGGACTCCTTCACATCAGCTAACTCAGAGAAATCACAGCGTCGTACAATGACTAATGCTGAGATTGATCAGGTGTATGATGCCTTGAAGGCCCTTGGTGTTCCGATGACCCATTTTACTGCTGCAATCAATTCCCTTCAAACCTATGAAATGCGATATTTTTTTCTCAAGATGTCCGATCCTGAGAAACTGGCATGGGTCATGGGTCTTCTCTGATTACTTGGAGTTTGTTGCTTCTACAGCTACTGTATTTTAGAATTATCGTACTATTGAACACCTTATTATTCTGTTTATTTTATTTTGTATTTGGTTATGTAATTGATAATTTGCATTTTTCTATCTATGACTGAACGAGATTATTATGTTTAACCCACTTTTATGTCTATTTGCATGATTGACTATATGTCATTTTATTATTTTTTAATCAATATTAAGCATATTATATATATTTCACATTCTTAAATTAATTATTTTCGCTTTCTCAAAAGAAATATGTCTAGAAGGGGTCAAACATCAAATCCTCGACGCAATGTATCAGTCAATCCTCGACGTAATGTACCTGTCAACCCTCAAGTTAATAGTCAGGGAGATGAGTCGGATTCCAATTCTAGTGACGATGGAATGGCATCCATAACCGCTATGATGGAAATATTTCCGAGATATTTTCGCCCACCTATTCCGCGTCACGATTCCCGACAACAAGGTGCTGATTGGTTTGCCGAGATGACACATGCACATGATGATCGCTTCTATGATGCTTTTCGAATGGACAAGGATTGTTTCTTCCGTCTTCATTCTGAACTATCTACTAGGGGTTTAGTAGATGATCATGATCGGACTCGTGTTGGATCACAAGAAGCATTGGGACTATTTCTTCAAATTGTTGGACTCGACCATAGATATCGAGACTCTTGTGAGCGTTTCCAACACTCTTCGGAAACAATTTCTAATCAGTTTCATCGTGTGCTACGTGCCATAAATCACCTCGCACCAGAAATAATTTGCCCTCGGAACATGGAATTGATTCCATCACAAATTATGGAGAATGACAAGTTTTATCCATACTTTCAGGCAAATAACTTAACTTATTCTATTTCGCAATATTTATTAATTTTCACAAATTATTTTCATTTAAACTTAAAATATTTTGTACTTTTAAAATTTTTTAGGACTGTGTCGGTGCAATTGATGGCACATATATATCCGCAAACGTTCTTTTGGAAGATCAATTACGGTACTACAGCAGGAAGGGCCACCTATCTCAAAATGTGATGGCCATATGTGATTTCGATTGTTGTTTCACGTATGTCTATCCTGGTTGGGAGGGCAGTGCAAATGATGCACGTGTTTTGTTAGATGCTGTCCAAAATGATCCAAAATTTCCCGTTCCACCACCAGGTCATTTACACAAATTTAAAAAATATTCTAAATTAAATATGAAAGTATGTGTATATATGCGATATGTTCTAAACTATTACAACATCACAAATAAATATTTACAGGCAAGTATTATCTCGTGGATTCTTGCTATACAAATTTTCGATGGTTCATGTCCCCCTACCGCAGCCAAAGGTACCACTTGGCAGAATTTCGTAATCGCGAACCAAATGGAGAACAAGAATTGTTTAACCAGATGCATGCCAAACTCCGTAACGCAATTGAACAGAGATTTGGTATACTGAAAATGAGATTTCCAATATTGCGCGGTCCAATGCCACAATTTTCTTTGACAACACAAATCGATATTGTAATCGCGTGTTGTGCGATCCACAACTTCATTCGCAAATTTGCCGTGGATGATGAGCTTTTCTGTTACCATGACGATGATCTTGAATTAGAAATGGGGTTAACCGGAGAAAGTCGGTTAAATGTGACTAATGATGAAATACAACTAATGGGAGATATAAGAGATTCAATAGCGGAAGCCATGTGGAATGACTAAACCGCTTAGATTTATTTGGATGAATCATTGTCTATTTTAAAAGTTGAATGTATAATTTTATTTTGAATTATGATAATATATCGAATACGCACTTTAATTTCAATTGATTAATTTTGAATAATCTACTTTATGGAGAAAATGTCAAGAATTAATATTTATTTTATTTTAAATTTATTTATCTTTAAAATCATAAAGTATTCTTATTAATAACTGTAACAGAAATGGCACCAAGACAGAGAATCCCCGAAGCAAATGAACCATGGACTATTCGCCATGAGTTTCGCGTGTTTTTTGCACTTCGAGAGTATATTGCGGCTGGCTTACCGATGACGCGAGCGGCACACGATCAGATTATCGAATATATCTTCGTATTTATGAACCCTTTTGACGGAATGCCAATACTGAAGTCGTATGTACGAACATGTTTCGATGACCTTGTGAGTCGTTTTAACATATTTACAAAGTTGCTAAAGTATGAAGGCATCATAGAAATAGGTGAGAATGACATGGTTGTCCCCTATCATATTCGCGCATCTGCTGCCGCGGTAAGTAACAATATTTTTGTAATTATAATGTTAGTATTATAATATGTCGGTATGTATGTAACTTGTGTGTTTATTTGCAGGATATTCCTGGATGTGAGCGTTATTTCAGCTCTTCTGAGGACCACTATGAAAGGATGAAAAATGTATTTGGTGGTACTGAGTATGATGACACTGTCGTCATAGAGCTCTCCGAAAGTTTGAACTCGGATCCTCCTGCTCTTCATCGTCGTATCCCGCCAGGAGCAATAATTCATGACGTCTCGAGCCAGACATCATATTCCAATGATGCTCAAACCATACATCAAAACTCGATGCCTGGTTATTCGATTAGTGATGCAGAATCACATATTGGTCCCGTTGACAACTGGGAGCGTGCAGCGTTGTCGACTCGGAGGCGGTTGGCCCGACGTGGAGGAAATAATAGTCATGATAGGTCGGGTAACAGATGGGGTCCATTTCCACCTTCGTGGAATTAGTGACGGTGGATTGCAAAATTACCGTTAAATTTTATTCTGCTCGACAATATGAAAACAACTTAATATGTTATTTTCGTACGTATATTAATATGGATATTGTGTAATAAGTATTAAATTAATATTTTAAGGATATTGTGTAATTTTTAGCATATTTAATATGTCATTTGAATGAATTTGTCGGTGAGATAAAATGATTAAATTTTTTTTTATTATAATATTTTTAAAAAAATCAACAAAACGAAAATTAATCTACTATATTTTTTATTATTTTAGAAAACACAAATAACTAATTATAAAATATTATTTATCACATATATATATATATAACTAACTGATGTGACATAAAGTCTTACACCATCTTACACCTAATTAACTAACTCAAACCTACAAAAAAAACCTACACCTACTTTTTTTCCCAAACAACTCTCCCAAAACCCAAACAAACAACATTACGCAAATCGAGATTATTTCCCAAACCTCTACCACTTTTCCAAACCACTCTCCGAAAGGCCAAACAAACAGGCCCTGGCTTTTTCTCACCTACCCTTTAAAGATTATTTTATTATCTTGAAGATTAGCATATCATAAATTTATTGTACAGATGAAGAACTGGTAAAGGGATAATACTAAATTAAATAGGTATAATAAATGTTCATTTTACACCAACCATGACAACTAGCTATTTTGCTTATAGGAGATAGACTTCAGAAATTATTCTATGAAATGTCAAGAAAAAGGTAAAAGTGCTTTTATCAGAAAGAAACAAAGACGATGCGCATTCTCATTAAAGTGTACCTCCAGTTTTCCTCGCGGTGGTGACGATGGCCACTCACTTGAGTCAGACAAAGAAAACTCCTCCGTCGTGCTCGTGTGGAAAAAAAAAGCCCTAATTTAATTGCCAATGGAAAATTAATGTGGATATTTCAATTCAAGCACAAATTCATCAAATTATATGAACACAAACAGAGCATTTAAAGGGGAAGGGGAAGTGAAAGAACTCAATAATTGTTCAGCCCGTGAGTAATACAGTAACCATCTTGTGAAGAATCTAACAGGCTGTAATTGGGAGAAATAATTCTACAGAGAGGACAAGCGACAATAAAAGAAGAAAGAGAAAGAAAAGAAGAGAAGAGAAATCAATTGAAAAAGAAGCGGCTGTGATGCAATTGGTCAGAGAAATAGGGGTTAGAGTAGGAGTAGGGTATTTTCACTACAATGGGCTGAGCCCATTTCATAAATCTATCTCCCAAAAAAAAAAAAGGCTGAAGTAACAAATCTCAGAAACTTCCTTGTCTGTTTGTCTCGCTTTTCGGAAAGGTGAAATTTTTTTCCGAAACGCGAGACAAACAGGCCCGTAGATTCCCTAATGCCCTTTCTTGTAGTTATTCTACTCCATGGTCATTTCCTCTGGAGGTTGTGATCATATGGCCAGCCTTTCAAATCTTCTTAGCACTTGCCTTGTTTTTAGCACTCTTTTTGGAGCATTCATTTCCTCCATTACGGTGGATTTCCAATTTGGATCATCAAGAGCTTCCTGAATGTTTCTTGGGATAACAACTATAAATGATTGGAAAAAGTTGGTCATATGATCAAAAGCTCTAGAATCAATGATCCATTGGATAGATTTGAACTGTAAGAAAGTGCATTAGGTGCAGTACTTGTTTGTGCAGGAGAAACCTTAAGAATACCAAATGAGGAATTAGATTAGCAGTTTCATATGGTATCCATATGCTGATTGCTAAAGGGACTTATCTCAAACATCATTTGCAGTAGAAATTGCATGATTGTTTCTATTATTAAGCTTGTTGCTCTGCCAGTTTGCTTATTTTTCATTTATTTTCCAGCAAGTCTATCAAATATGGCGCTGTTTATTGCAGTCGTCACACCACACTTGTGGTCTGTTCATGTTTCCGTTGAAAATTGGTTGTTTAGTTGGCACTTGGTAGTTGCCTTGTAAACAACAAGAGCAAAATTCTCAATAAGCCTAGTAGGACTCTTTTTTCCCAGCATTATGTGTTTGCTGCTCTTTTCTCTTTGAACCTCAACAAACACTTCAGAAATTGGGGGAAAACGGAGTCCTCCCAATGGTCCAACCCTGTATTTCATCAAATTCCACGTTGAGCTCAAATTGTGATTGACATCATCAGTGGATTTTTATTCATAATCATTGAACATATCCAAGTCTTGCCAAAGGCACTTCAATTAATTGATACTAGGTGATAGGTCTTCTCGGCCGAATCTCATCAAGTTTTAAGCTCATTTTGTACACCTGAGACTGATTCCCAAATCAAACTACATATGATTTGAATTGTCTCAAAATTCTTTGGTCATAGAGTAACACATATAGTTAGAGCCACTATCCTAGTTCTTGAAGTAACGCATATAGGTAGAGCCACTATCCTAGTTCATTGTCTCAAAATTCTTTGGTCTTGGAGTAACACATATAGTTAGAGCCATTATCCTCGTTCTTGAAGTAACACATATAGGTAGAGAGCCATTATCCTAGTTGCATTGTCTCAAAATTCTTTAGTTGTGGAGTAACAGATATAGTTAGAGCCACTATCCTTGTTCTTTGGTTGTGGGTCCTCCATTGTTGGTGACTTCTTATCTCCCATCAGGTACTCGATCTTCCTTGTCCCGCTATGTACATCTAGGCAAAGTGAACCACCCTAAATAATTGTTACCATTAAGGAGAATAATTGTGATTTGGACAAAAGGTTGACTTGTATGTAATGTCAGACATGTCCCAGGGAGGCTTTGGATACCATGTAACTTTTCTATATAATTCTCATAACTTTATAGGAGAATATACAAATTCAAAATCAGGAAACCTTTGTTTTTCGTTAACAAAAGAATCAGGAAAGTAATCATAGCCTATCTAATTTACAGGATTTGACTATTCTATTTACAACTAATAAGCCTCCTAATAATCACTAATATTACTACTAAATCTTCCCCTGATAAACCTCTTAATATTCAATAATATTACTATAAAATCTTTCCTTTTTGAGAAAAGGCTACCATGATAAAATTTTGGTTCAACTGGTTATCTATCTTTTTGAGTAAAAGATATTATTTCTTTTTTGGGTATAGTTCAAACATAGCAACCTCATCTAGAGGGAAGATATAGATAACCAACATACCATGAATAGAAAGACTTCCAAAGGGAAAAATATTCAAGGGTATAAACATTGGCTAAGTTGAGATCAATATCTACTTATCCATGAACTTGTTTCCATTTGTGGAGCCTTAAGCAAGGGAATAAACTATTTATTGTTTGACTATTTGAAGAGTTATCCTGGACATCCTACCCAATGCCCTTTCGCCATATTCATAAATAGAGCACCAAAAATAATTTTGATCAGTTGAAGTTGAACTCCTTACCCCCCCCCCCCCCCCCATTTTTCATTGTGTGTGTTGAAGTCCTTACTTTAAGACTAAGTGCAAGGAGATTGTTATTAATACGATGTCAGATTTGTTAGATATCTTTTGGAATTTTAGCTTTTTTATCCCTCCTTGTAGACCTTAGGGCCAGCCTTCATTTCTCTCTATCGCTTTCCTCTAATATCATAGTTCAAATAAATATCTATAAAATCTGAAAATCCTGTTAAAAAATTTTCAAGAACCTTGCTCCTTTTCTTTGTGCACTATTTTCCTCTCAATTTATGATGTCATTTTCTCTGTGGTTTGGGAGTTAAAATCTGGATTCCTTTGCTTAGAATTACTCTGTGTGAGTGAGACATGTCTTTAGGTTGACTAGACTTGTGTATTTCCAAACTTCCTTTGTATTCATGAATGGCTCATATGGGAGAAAGATCAAAAACTTGTTCTTTTCAAATGAATGTTATGTTAAATACTAGCTCGTATGTTTAGAATTAGAGCTTGAGTTAGGATTTTTTCTAAAATAATATCAGAATATTTCAATTTTGTTGACATGCGGCAACTTGTAGCCTTTGCTATGTTCAAACAGGTAAGAATGATTTAAATCTAGAAAAGTCTCTGCTAATTAATTCCCCTGAAAAGTCTGCTTTTATTGGATAGAGAATACTATGTTTTTATTATTTTACCAGACTGCATTTCGATCTCATCTCACTGCAGATTCTTGATAACATCGTTTAATAACCATATTTGTATAATTATATATTGCTAAAATACTGGTGTTATACACGGTTTAATTTGACCTGTTGGGTATTCCATTGTCAACATAGAACCCTTGAGAGTTGTGTGCTGAAGAATTAAAGTTTTTCTAAATTCTCTGAAAGTAGCTGCCTCTTGTGATTTTTGCTGATTGCAGAATCTCTATATACATGTTCTCACAGAAGTTTGTGGCCCACCTTTATTACATAGGAGTGTGATTTAGAATCTAGTCAATCTCATGTCTTATGGAATTTAATTCATTTTGTGCACAAATGCAGCGTTTGGCATGATACAGCTATAAAGTTCGATGAGGTTATTGAACAATTTGAAGATTGGCTGAATAAGCATAGGTTATGGAAAAAGGAGCAAGGTGGATATCTAAACCAAGCCGCAATTGTAACTTGGTGAGCTGCTACCTTAAATATTGTGTATGTGAAAAGTGTATAATGGCTACATCATGAAAAACCAAAGATATAGCTCTGCTCTATAACAAAGCAATCACTAGCATGTATGGCTTTGAATTCATGGCGCATACAAATTTAAAGTTCTTATACTAAATATTTATTCATGTTATCTTCTACTGCGAGTGTTGTACCTTATAATAATTTCTAGCCGCTTCCTATCTCCATTTCTAGAGAAAGAGGTGAAAAAAACTAGAGAGCTTATTTGTGCAACATGAATTTTGATGTTCATTGAATGCATTAAAAAGATTGTAAAACTAGCTAATATTTTTTAGTGTCAGTGGCACGTTAGGTTCCATTTTCTGTAGAAAGAATTAATCTCTTTCGTTTGTGGAGTATTATTTTGACTGACTTGTCATTGCTCTATATGTACTACTGGAATTTGGGATTTGAAAACCAAAATCCCTCAACAATGTGAAGTATCAGAAATGAAACTTCCACCATATTTTATGGAATGGATCAATCTGAAAGACGTCTATCTGAACTTCTACAATAGAAGGGTGAGTATATTATGTATATGTAGGTGTATATATACGTACATACATGCATTAAAGTTACAATTTATCCTGAATTGTTCTTGTTTAATGCAGGGCCAGGAATGCTTTCAATGATGAGTGGACTCCAGATGAAACCGTTAGGGAGTCACCATCTTGGTATTGATGATTCAAAGAATATAGCAAGGGTATTGCAATATATGCTTACTGATGGTGCCCTTGTGCAAGTTACGACAAGAAGAGTTCCTGGTTCTCCTGATAAAGTTAAATTTCTCCTCGAAAATCGTATCAGGTAGCCTATTTTCAATGGTTATCATAAATGTAATACCATGTATCCTTTTTTCGGCAATATATGTATACCTTGGATTTTTTCACTGATTATGAAGGGAAATCCACGGAAGATGCCAGTCATAGCAAACGTTATGTAGATGCTCATCGCAATTTAAATTTTTTTGCTGGTCTCAACGTGAAATTTTAAAAGGCATGGGCACATATCAATAGCAGTACTTTGTTTCCCTCAATTAATGAGGTGTTTGATGAGGCTCGAGAAAAGAGAGTTCCAAACACATTATGCTGAGGAAAATGAGTACTAACTAGCTTGTTGAGAATTTTGCTTTGTTGTCGAAGGTGTTTCCAAGATTGCAGCCACTTTTCAGCGAGAACATGAAGAGAAGCCATGAATATGCTGCAACAAACCGTGCCATACTCGAGAGATTTGCTGAAAAATTAAAATGCCTTATGACAGACAGTCGTGTGATTCCTACTGCCAATGAAGTTGAGATAAGTCTGTTTGGCAAGGAGTAGATGGATAATCTTGCGAAACTACTGAACTTTTATATTGCTCATATGGTATTCCTAGTTTTTCTATTACACAATCATGTAGATTCCCTAATGCCCTCTGAAGGTTGTGATCATATGGCCAGCCTTTCAAATCTTCTTAGCACTTGCCATGTTTTTAGCACTCTTTATGGGAGCATTCATTTCCTCCATTATAGTTGATTTCCAACTTGGATCATCAAGAGCTTCCTGAATGTTTTATGGGATAACAACTACAAATGATTGGAAAGGTTGGTCATATGATTAAAATCCCAAAATCAATGATCCATTGGATAGATTTGAACTATAAAAAAAAGTGCATTAGGTGCACTACTTGTTTGTGCAAGAGAAACCTATACCAAATGAGGAATTAGATTTGCAGTTTCATAGGGTATCCATATACTGATTGCTAAAGGGACTTATCTCAAACTTCATTTGCAGTAGAAATTGCATGATTGTTTCTATTACTAAGTTTGTTGCTCTTCCAGTTTGCTTGTTTTTCATTTATTTTCCAGCAAGTCTATCAAATATGGCTTTGTTTATTGCAGTCGTCACACCACACTCGTGGTCTGTTCATGTTTCCGTTGAAAATTGGTTGCTTTAGTTGGCACTTGGTAGTTGCCTTGTAAACAATAAGAGCAAAATTCTCAACAAGCCTACTATGACTCTTTTTTCCCAACATTACGTGTTTGTGGGTCTTTTCTCTTTGAACCTCAAGAAACACTTCAGAAATTGGGGGAAAACGGAGTCCTCCCAATGGTCCAACCCCGTATTTCATTAAATTCCATGTTGAGTTCAAATTGTGATTGGCATCATCAGTGGATTTTTATTCATAATCATTGAGCATGTCCAAGTCTTGCCAAAGGCACTTCAATTAATTGATACTTGGTGATCAATTCTTCTCGGCCGAATCTCACCAAGTTTTAAGCTCATTTTGTACACCTGAGATTGATTCTCGAATCAAACTACATTTGATTTGCATTGTCTCAAAATTCTTTGGTCATAGAGTAACACATATAGTTAATTAGAGCCACTATCCTAGTTATCGAAGTAACGCATATAGGTAGAGTCTCAAAATTCTTTGGTCGTGGAGTGACACATATAGTGAGAGCCACTATTCTCATTCTTGAAGTAACACATATAGGTAGAGAGCCACTATCCTAGTTGCATTTTCTCAAAATTCTTTGGTTGTGGAGTAACACATATAGTTAGAGCCACTATCCTCGTTCTTGAAATAACACATATAGGTAGAGCCACTATCCTCGTTCAGGGAATTCATCATCACCATCAAATCTTCTACATTGCAGGTTGTATAGTGTATCACCTTTGTCGGCAACGGTCTTAGTTGTTCCGTTCAAGATCTGTGTTTGGATTCCGTTAGCCAATGCGCTGATGCTTTCAGCCAGCATGGCCATTTTCGCTTCCAATCGTGTCAATGATACATTTACAGTGTTGTTGGCTTCTGTGTAAGCCTGAATGGTAGCAGTCGCCGATCCCAGCATATTTTCAAATTTGATGATCATATTTGACCATTCTCCTTGTTTTGCTTCAAGATCCCTTGTTAATTTCCGAACCTCCTCTGACAGTTCTTCCATCCTGTCAATCCCCTCCATTGATAATGAGACTGCAGGCAGGTTCTCCGACACCAAGGAATGTGTGATATCAAATCGTGTCCTTAATAAGCTTGATCGTTTCTTTCGCGTTATCGGTGGAAACATCTGACAACAGCAAAAGATAAACTGATTAGAATTAAGCATATCTTGTTTCGGCAAAAAGATTATCAAGTCCCTCTGGGCATGCCAAAAATATTGTTTGCTGTAAATTTTGTCTGGCTTGCCTCGATGTGCAATTGGCACTATGTAATTGACTCGATGTAAAGTAAAATGAGTGCGGGCGTGCTAATGTTTATGCGTGCAAACATAACTGTTTAAAATGGACATAATATGATGCATATTAAATATAAATCTATGTCCTGACAAAACTGACTTCTAATCAATTGATGGTGGCTGAGTAGGCAAACTCTACCCCTGATTCTTTTACATGCCTGCCTGGCCGCAGGACTTAACAATTTTATGATAATCTTTCTTGAATTGCCAAAACTTTGTAGCCAACAGTGGCTTACTCTATATATCAAGGAATTCGCAGAAACGTCAGTTATCGAGTTGTTTATTAAGTGATCTAAAACATGTAAACTTAATGTTAAACCCGAGTTAACATAGTATCGATAGTAAAGATATATTAAAATCACTTGATGAAAATATACTCGTAAATGAAATAAGGAGGTGAAGGCAACACTTCAATATATTAAATAAACGTAGAGTTGGTAAATGAAATACATGAAACCTAGCCTAAAATGTTTCCTTGATTTACAAACATGGAAGAGTATGTGAAATTGTGATAAAACTCTTACATTGGCATCTGGTTGCCAAACGAGTTGATAGATCCTTTAGCTCTTGATAAATTACTCATTGGTTGGCAGGAAAATTGTCATATGAGCTGATATGTAATATGCACCGTGCTGACAGAAAAGTAACATTGATGGCAGGTGGCTACCATCGATGGATCGTCCAACTTTGGCTGGTGGCTACTAATCGGGCTCCTAACCAGCGAGTGGCCACTGGAAAGGGCATCTGTCGAGTAGGTGGTCACTCGGCACATAGCTATCAGGCAGATAGCTACCTGACAACTATTCCATCAAGCAGGTGGTTACTTGATGAATAAACCATGTCAATACGTGGACACTCACATGATTATTTGCAGCTTGCTACTTGCTGAAAACGAGCGACTGGTTCTGAGGAGCGCCTTTGCTGACGGTGGAAGCAGCGGTGCAGCATTCTTCTGTTGGGTATGTTTAGGGTTGCCTCGATTGTCAGAACAACAAAAGTGCGGAATTTAAAAATTTTCGAAGCACCCAAGGTCCCATAAATAAGATCTCCATATTATGTATACGAAAGCATAGAACAAAACACATAGAGTAATATAACAAAGGGGGTTTTGCGATTTACCTCACCACAGGCTAGGTGGTGGCAACCTCCAACTCTGATTCTGAATCTGGATCTGGTTCATAGGAGGGATCCAAATGTCTCACCCCCAGAGTTTAGTCCACACCAATTGGATTCTGGTAACACCTCCTAGTCTTAGGCTCAGAACTGGATCTAGGAGATTTGTTATTGCAGGACTGTGCAGATCTACTTGGCAGGGCAAGATCCAGCACGGTGGAACAAGGGAGAGGCGGCGGCGGCGGCGGCGCTATGGCAGCTCACGGCAGCAAGGTGGTGGCGACACTAGCTTGGCGGCGCAGGAGAGGGGGCGGCGGCTAGGTCAGAGAAAAGGCTAGGGTTTTTGTGCTAGGGTGTTAGCTTTTTGAGCTTTGGTAGAACTCTATTTATAAGCCTCTACTTTGACCTAGGTTTGCAAGACTTCTTATGGGCTTTTAATTAAAGACCCATGTCTTGCAAGCCTTCATTTAATTAACTACTTTAATTAAATGCCCAATCCATTTTATAAATCAATATTTTTTTTATATATAATTAATTAACAACTTAATTAAGTATTTAATTAATTAAGTCAACTAATTAATTAATCTCCCACTTGAATTAATACTTTAATTCATTTAATTGATTTAATTACCTTTAGATCAATTAATTCCTTTCATGTCCTTTTATAACAGTCACCGTCCAATTGTATTGTGTGTGACCCTCTGGGTTCACCATCAATTGGCAGCAGGCCCACGAATTCCTCGTGATTTAATTTATGAACAATAAAATTGCTCCGGTCGATTAAACAACCTTTAATTGACCACTCCTAGAATTAAATCCTCTATTCATTCAAGAGTACCCACACTTCATGGTCGATGTCTGGCCACAATCCCATGAAGTCCAACTTCAGGTGAATTGATATTTGTGAACCTCGTCTCATATAATTACCATGTACATACGGTCCTTCTATCGACTAATATTCCCGATCAAGACTTAGGGTGTGTGAATTGATCGGCACCTCTAAATTCGTCTCGATAACTATACTTTCTAATTCAGGATAATATTCCAGTGTGACTCCTAAATTTGGAAACCAGTTTTCAAATCCGTCACCGACTGCGGCCGCAGATTCTTCGGATATATTATCTAAGAATCGTATAGGAAATTCTCTCATCCATTACGATGAGTCAATAGATTCCATATTGGTGCTAACCACCCGCGTACATGTCTATACGCACCCAACCTAGGCATGTTATGATCAA
Organism: Penstemon barbatus; assembly: GCA_003313485.2. Taxonomy (NCBI): domain Eukaryota; kingdom Viridiplantae; phylum Streptophyta; class Magnoliopsida; order Lamiales; family Plantaginaceae; genus Penstemon; species Penstemon barbatus. The sequence continues at coordinate 53,068,227 of CM064877.1, read as the reverse complement.
GCTAAGTGACCTATACCTTGATCTAAGTACGCACTTTCATGTACCGAATTCGCCCTAGCACCTCAAGTCAAATGACTAAATCTTACACTATTATAATCCTTGAGAAACATCCCATCACCGATATGCGTTATGCACTTCCACAATGGGTTTCTCTGTTCGGGTTATTCGATGCGTTCAATCAACCATTGAACCATCTACTCATATGCACTGGCCTCAAATGCCTTGCTCATGAAACGCTACAAATTCACTCCATGTAAGTCATGCATACTCGTACAAGTCTTGGCGATTCCTACGATACCCCGTCTCGTTCGGAATCTATGACTTGGAACAATTTTAAGATTACGACCTTTGAGACTGTTTCATGATTGCACTAAGTACTGAAATGAATCGTCCCATAGTCTAATGTAATCTAAGGGTTTCAACCAATCGCTTAAATGTATTCGCGAGAGATGAAGTTGGCCATTGTTTATCCTTATACATATATAAATAAACGTGCGTATTATTACATTTATACTAAAGAAAGATAATGATAGTTCCAATACAAGCTAAATATATTGGCTTGCAGGACACTATCTCATCAATCTCCCACTTGCGCTAAAGCCAATCACAAACGTTTCTAGGACCCATCTTTTTAAAGATGTTCTTCGAACTCATTTCATGATACAACCTCTTTTAGTGGATCCGCTAAGTTGTCTTCTGAGTCGACGCGATCCATTACGCGCTTTAACTCTACCAATTATTTCTCTAATCAAATGATACTTTTCTTTTAATTGTGTTTAGATTTCTGGTAAGATCTCGAATACTTTGCTTTAGCAATAGCTCCAATGTTATCATAGAAGATAACCATGAGCTTCGCAATGCTAGGCACTACATCCAACCATAGGATGAAGTTTTATATCCAAACACTTTCTTAAGCCGCTGCAATATATCTTGCTTCAGTGGTTTAGATGGTTACAGTGATTTGCTTGGAACTCTTTCAAATTTACCGTTACCCCATTGAGGCAGGATATGTATCCAAAAATGGATATATTTAATTTATCCACATCAGACTGAAAATTCGAATCAGTAAATCCTTCGAATTTTTAATTCTCCACTACCACCGCAGACCAAGAACAAATCCTTAGCCTTTGTCAAGAGCTTAAGGATATCTTTTACGGTGGTCCAGTACTCTTCACTGGAGTTTGACTAGCAACTGCTCGCGACACTTGAGTATGTTCTACGTCTGGTCTAGTACATAGTAAAGCATGCTACATGCAACCTTTTGTTTGGAAACATAAGGTATTTGAGACATTCTCCTTCATTCTCATTTGATGTAGGGCACATCGATTTTGGAACAAGGGATAAAGTGTCTCACTGGAAGCAATCCTTTCTTGGATTCTTCATACTGAATATTTCCAGTATTGATTCTATGTAATTAGATTTAGAGAGTGTCAGCATCCTTTTCGGATCTATTCTATAGATACGTATCCCAATACGCAAGATGCTTCTCCTAAATCTTTCATGGAGAATTGCACGGATAACCATGCTTTCGTCTGTGCTAACATTCCGATATCATACCAGATAACCAGAACATTATCGACATATAAAATATGAGCTTCATCGCGCTCCCACTAATCCTTTTATACACTCATGGTTCATACTCGTTTTGATGAAGTCAAATGTCTTGACTATCTCATCAGAACAAATGTGAATCTGAATGGATTCAGACGTCGCTAATGGAGAAAAGGTTTCATCAAGGTCTGTTCCAGAACATTGTGAATAGCCTTTTTACCACTAGTCAATTCTTAGAGGTCAACACCTCTCCATTCATTCCAAGTTTGAAAATCCACTTTCAACTTATAACCAACTTATAGGGAAAAATCCCTCGGGTGGATCAATCAAGGTTTATACCTTGTTGGAATGGATGGGATCCATTTCGATTTGCATGGCTTCGAGCCACGCACCTGAGTCTATGTATGACATCCCTTCTTGATAGGTCCTTGGATCACTTTCCACTTTCTCGTTTTCGTGAATGAAACCAAATCGCTATGGCTCCTTACCAATTCGATCAGACCTTCGAAGAGTAGGTGTACTAGTAGGTTCAGTAGTTTCTGGATTAACTCCCACTGTTTGCAGGGACGGTTCCAAATCTTGGACTTCATCATGTTCCATGACGTTTCCATTTCCTTTGACGAGAAATTCATCAACAGAGGAACGGGTATCTAGGAGAAACAATTGTTTCTCATTGTCGTGGAACAGGTATCCAATGGATTTCGTTGGATACCCCACAATTATATACAAATTGGATCTACTAGCCAATTTATCTCCTTTCTCGTTTCTACCATCGGCAGGAGATCTCCATACTCAGAAGTAAGAGTATAGAGGTATTTTGCCATACCTTTCTTGGTAAAGCTCTGTAGGCACGAACTTTTAAAGGAACTTTGCTAAGTATCTTCGATGCAGTCAGGAGGACTAACCCCTAGAATGCATAAGGAAGCTTAACAAATCTCAATATGGATCGAACAATGTTAGAATCCATCTCTTTAGACATTTCAATAAGTTGAGGCGTCCTAGGAGGAGTTTGTTGTATGAGAACCCCATTCTCATTGAGATAATTGAGGAATCCTTGACAAGTATTTGCTATCTCGATTAGATCAAATAATACTATGTCTTTGTTGATTCTCTACTTCGTATTGAAATACCTTGAAAATTTTCATAGGTTTTTCGGATTTGTATCTCACTAGATTCAATTTCCACTAACGACCAAGGTCATTAGCAAAAAGTACGAAGTATGAGTAATCTCCTCTCACAGTAACTTTTAGTGATCCATATTCATGGATTAAATCCAGATTTTGTTTGGTTCGCTCTGGATTCCCTGGGACGGGAAATCTGATCATATCTCCTTTGAGACATGATTCGCAGGTTGGAAGTTCATCCAAGTTCTATTTTTCAAGAAGCTTAGGTGAAACCAACTTTTGAATCCTACTCTTGGAGATGTGTCCAAGTCTAGCATACCAAAGTTATGGATTATTATCTTTGTATTAATTTGAACTTCACACATTAATTCAATAAAATTGAGTTAATGGTTTAATTCAATTAATTTACTTCCTTTCAATTAACTTATTTAATTGATTCTTTTTCCTTTTCAATTAACCCTTTAATTGAAACGTTGCTTAATTAATTAGATCATCTAATCAATTAAACATATCGGTGCCTTTCTTAGATCCAGTGGGATAATTTGACTTTTAGGCTACTTGCGTTCTTTTGACAACCTTTATGGTCGTATTTAGAAGAGAATAAATTCTTCTTCATTTTACTCTTCTTTGACTTTGCAGTCCATGAAGTGTAAATGATCATGTCAGGTTTATCCTATTTGCCTTTAACAAATTCTTTGGTTGATTCATGAAATGTGATCAACTTATCAAATAAGATCAGTGTATTTCAAGAGTCATTTGAATGAGCAGGAGGAGAATTTAGGAGGAAGTTAATGTTAAGATCACTTGCTGGCTTACGTTTAATCGATCCAGTTTTCAACTAGATTGATAAAACAAAGACAGTGATCCTTGACATAGTTCCTTCAATTATTCTCGAGTTTTGAAACAATTCCTTAGAAGTCTCGAATCATATCGATTCAAAACTACTCCTCAAAACAAGCCTTTTAAGGTGGAGGTTTGTTTCAGAAGCTTCATACATGCTCCTCATGTTGCTTCCATAGCTCGTTCAATCTTGATGCTTATTTGAGGAAACGATCATTAAGATTTCCATACTCTATAGGTGATTCGTTTCATTTTTTAGATTCATCTTTATAGAAGGAAACGATCATTAATATTCCCATATTCTACGGGTGATTCGTTTCTCTTTTTGACTTATCTCAGAAGCGCATAAGGCATAGACTCGTCGTTTAAGAACATCATTCCCACTTCTGAAATTTAAGACAATTCTCAAGTTTTTGCCTAGTCGACATTTTGATCCAATTATTTTATTAGTCGAGGATAAATAATAAAAATGGATAATTACAGATATCTCAGTATCTAAAGAGAAGACAAACATTTAGTGGACTAGTTAATGAATAATACTTATAATCTACGAAGGTTGGACTTTCTATCGTAGAAGTTCTCCCACTATTTTATCGAAACAATCACCCCTTTGATTGCTCGGGAATTCTAATTCCTTGTAGGTCTTGACGTCCCAGCAGCAATTAATTGCACCCACGACTCGTGGCCATACAACCAATTCCCCAGGTAGGCATACTTATTGCCAATTGTGTCACTCCACAACCTTCAAGCTATTTTGCCTCGGTTTTCGCACTTATCTAGCACTGCTACATCATAAGTGTTACTAATCGTTAAGTCTAACCCATCAATCATGATGAGCAACGGGCCCAGTCGTGAGTTCTCCGTAACTAGTTATCGGTCGATCTTCACATCCCGACCAGTCCTCACCCTTGTTGTGTTTAGTTAAAAACAGGAGTCAAGGAATTTCGCGTATTGTCCCTTTCTTCGACTCGGGTGCCAGACTCTGGATCACCTCTATCGATAAGTAGACAACATACGCTAGTCCCTATTGATGGAAGGCTTGGATTTATATAAATACTTCATTTTATTTTAATCCAATATGACATAATATTTAATTCGAGAGGCGAATTTCTAGTTTGAAAGTTATACTAACTCTCCTCGAGATCTCACCGATTCAGTTATGCTTTATCTTTTATTACGATCTAGATTCTAGCGCGCAAGCTAAATATAAATCGACAAATAAATAAATGCCATACAAGCCTAGCATGCATACTACCACAATATGTTTTCGATCGGGAGCCTCCTACGTGGGCCATCATCGAGCCAATGATGTTGGACCTATTGGTCAATCTAAAGGGTTTGCAAACAGGCCTATGCTATTACACAATGTACCACGCATACATGGCCTTCATATCTTCTTGGGCTCCCTCCTTGCTTGTAAACGGGCCTCCTTCCTAAACATGGAAAGCAGTAAAGCCCTATTCTATTACAAAGGCTCAAAGTGGCCCAAAAATTATAAAAGGCTCGCAGGCCTAATAAAAACCAAACATTAAATTAAACCAATCACATCTACCCTAGGGTCAAGGCTCGGCTCGATCGAAAACTACGTAAACAGTTCACGTAGAGCAAGAAACACGCAAACAACTTTTACCTATTTCTTTCTTAATTTTAAAACATCCTTTTAAAATTAACTTCCTATGATTCTTACTTTTTAGTCACTACTAATTATGCCAAAATGAATATTCGGGTAAACAAAAATAAATTTTCTGCTCAAATTCAGATTCTGTTTTTCAACTTTTGAAAATTGCATTTTCGCCCCTCAACTTTCGAAAATTGCACTTTGACCCCAAAACTTTTTAAAAAGTTATAAAAACACCCCAGAACAGATTCGGGCAGCAGACCAAAAAATAAAATTTTGAATTCTGAAAATTTTTGATTTTTCAAATAGACCCCTGAAGTTTTGGTAATTGCAAAACAGTCCCCAAACTTTCAAAAATTACAAAATGACCCCAAAAAGCGTGCGACCAGATTTGCTAAACAGTCCAATAATTTTGAAATTTCCAGATTCTAAAAATTCAAATTTTCAGCCCCTTAAACCCTATTTTGCGATTTTAATTGCACAAAAGTCCTGAAGTTTTCAAAAACTATAAATTTGCCACAGATCTGAAAAAACAGTTTTACCAAATCATAGATCCAGTCATAACAAGTAAGAATCAATTTACAGAACATAATTATCACGTGTTTACATATACATAATTAAATATATACGGTGAAACCACATTACGTTCAGGCCTTTCGTATAATAAGTATGGAGTTGGCTCTGATACCACTGTTGGGTATGTTTAGGGTTGCCTCGATTGTCAGAACAACAAAAGTGCGGAATTTAAAATTTTTCGAAGCACCCAAGGTCCCATAAATAAGATCTCCATATTATGTATACGAAAGCATAGAACAAAACACACAGAGTATAATATAACAAAGGGGGTTTTGCGATTTACCTCACCACAGGCTAGGTGGTGGCAACTTCCAACTCTGATTCTGAATCTGGATCTGGTTCACAGGAGTGATCCAAATGTCTCACCTCCAGAGTTTAGTCCACACCAATTGGATTCTGGTAACACCTTCTAAGAGATTTGTTATTGCAGGACTGTGCAGATCTACTTGGCAGGGCAAGATCCAGCATGGTGGAACAAGGGAGAGGCGGGGGCGGCGCTATGGCAGCTCACGGCAGCAAGGTGGTGGCGACACTAGCTTGGCGGCGCAGGAGAGGGGGCGGCGGCTAGGTCAGAGAAAAGGCTAGGGTTTTTGTGCTAGGGTGTTAGCTTTTTGAGCTCTGGTAGAACTCTATTTATAAGCCTCTACTTTGACCTATGTTTGCAAGACTTCTTATGGGCTTTTAATTGAAGGCCCATGTCTTGCAAGCCTTCATTTAATTAAATGCTCAATCCATTTTATAAATCAATATTTCTTTTATATATAATTAATTAGCAACTTAATTAAGTATTTAATTAATTAAGTCAACTAATTAATTAATCTCCCGCTTGAATTAATACTTTAATTCATTTAATTGATTTAATTACCTTTAAATCAATTAATTCCTTTCATGTCCTTTTATAACAGTCACCGTCCAATTGTATTGTGTGTGACCCTCTGGGTTCACCATCAATTGGCAGCAGGCCCACGAATTCCTCGTGATTTAATTTATGAACAATAAATTGCTCCGGTCAATTAAACAACTTTTAATTGACCACTCCTAGAATTAAATCCTCTATTAATTCAAGAGTACCCACACTTCATGGTCGATGTCTAGCCACAAGCCCATGAAGTCCAACTTCAGGTGAATTGATATTTATGAACCTCGTCTCATATAATTACCATGTACATACGGTCCTTCTATCGACTAATATTCCCGATCAAGACTTAGGGTGTGTGAATTGATCGGCACCTCTAAATTCGTCTCGATAACTATACTTTCTAATTCAGGATAATATTCCAGTGTGACTCCTAAATTTGGAAACCCCTTTCCAAATCCGTCACCGACTGCGGCCGCAGATTCTTCGGATATATTATCTAAGAATCGTATAGGAAATTCTCTCATCCATTACGATGAGTCAATAGATTCCATATTGGTGCTAACCACCCGCGTACATGTCTATACGCACCCAACCTAGGCATGTTATGATCAAGCTAAGTGACCTATACCTAGATCTAAGTACGCACTTTCATGTACCGAATTCGCCCTAGCACCTTAAGTCAAATGACTAAATCGTACACTATTATAATCCTTGAGAAACATCCCATCACTGATATGCGTTATGCACTTCCACAATGGGTTTCTCTGTTCGGGTCGTTCGATGCGTTCAATCAACCATTGAACCACCTACTCATATGCACTGGCCTCAAATGCCTTGCTTATGAAACGCTACAAATTCACTCCATGTGAATCATGCATACTCGTACAAGTCTTGGCGATTCATATGATACCCCGTCTCGTTCGGAATCTATGACTTGGAACAGTTTTAAGATTACGACGTTTGAGACTGTTACATGATTGCACTCAGTACTGAAGTGAATCGTCCCATAGTCTAATGTAATCTAAGGGTTTCAACCAATTGCTTAAATGTATTCGCGAGAGATGAAGTTGGCCATTGTTTATCCTTATACATATATAAATAAATAAACGTGCGTATTATTACATTTATACTATAGAAAGATAATGATAGTTCCAATACAAGCTAAATATATTGGCTTGCGCGCAGGGCACTATCCCATCATCTTCGAGATGCGGCGTGCTGAACTTTAGGCGATCATGTCCTACGGCTTGCTGAAAATGAGCGGCTAATTCTGAGGAGTTGGCGTTGCTGAATTCTAGAGAAGCACGGGCTGAACTTCTGGCGAGCATGATGCTGGATCCAGTGAATACTGAAGAGATTTGATTGATTGATTGTGTGTGTCGCGCATTTAATTGTCCCCTCGTATTTATAGCATTATTTACCCAAATGTCTTTCTAATGTGCTTCCAACTTTCCCATGATCAGCCCGTCTTCCACTACTTTGGGCTTTGGCAGTTATTTCCCATGTTCTCCCTTCCACGTTCCTTTGGCAGTTGATTCATTTGAATTTGCCACAGCATAACCAACTTTGAGATATCTTAGGGAGCGGTTATCCCTAGTCTTTTCCGGTAATTATCTCTTAGGTAATTAAATTAATACCCTTAATTAACTAGCCACGTTTGCAATTGGGCCGCTTTTAGGCCTCATTAACTAAATAGGCCACTAATTAATTACTTTACTTTGGGCCTTCATGTTGTATTAATTAATTGGGCCCGTTTAACCGACTTGATTTATTGAGCCTGTTTATGCTACGGCCCGCAACTGGTCTAGCCCTTTATCAGCCCAACCTCTTATCAGGCCATTATCCCTGATAACCGAAGGTGATTTTTCGAGTACAAGCATAACTATAAGACGATATGACAAAGAAATTAAACACTCGTTAGACAATATCACAGGGGTAATTTTAGCATTTCGCAAGGGGTAGAAGGAATGAAAGTCAATGAAGAATTAAGTTGATAATTTATCTCATAAATATTAAGTTCATTTGCAATTTTGAGCCAGTATGCCACACCCTTTCGAGGAAAGAGATAAAATATCCTTATTATTGTTTAAGGGATAGTGTGTCTATTTTCCTATTATATGAAGTAAAATTGTTCATTATTAGACGGCCACACATTATAGAGTAGAAGCATAAGAAGTTATTAGTTCTTTTTCTTTTTTTAAAAATTTTTTCTTGTCACTTTAAAAAAAAAAAAATTACATCGAATATCTAAATTGCGTCATCTAAAGAAATATCTAAATTGTGTATATAATGCGAAGGTGACTGTCAAAAGCCATGAAAACCGTTTATTTTATAATGTGTATTTTCGCACTCGTTTTAAAACATTTTAGTATCATGTAATTGTTTTAATTGATGTTATATCCAACTGTACATAAATATTGACAAGCTCCCTATAAGAACGTGACATGTTTTTATAAGAAGGATATAGGAAATCTATCATTTCATAAATAAGATGGAGAATATTTTTTCACTTCCCATTCTAAATTCATGATAATTAGGTCATTTCCAACCCGTAGGGCTATTCACAGCCCAGGGGTGTCAATCTCCACTCGAGTGAATCTGCATCTCCATGAGCATCGTCTCCAATCCATAGGGCTATTTTCTCCAATTAATTAAAAAAAAGATTTCCCCACTCTCACATATATTATCTATAATAATAATAATAATTTTAAAAATAAGTAATATTAATTTAAATACGAAAATGCATAATAATAATTTTAGAAGTCACACAATACGATCATTAGAAGTCAATAACCAACTTCAAAAGGACTTAGTCGCTCATGCGTGGGCCTTTCATCGTGGTCGTAATTAAATTATTGGAATGTTTTTATAAGTTCTTATAAGTTAGTATCTACTTAATATGTAATTTTATTTATCTATATAAGTTGTTATATGTATCAACGTACGTGTACAAGTATTTGGCGTAATTTAATGCAAAATTGTATTTCTACATTTTGTCTCAATTGTACATTTAACATTAATGCTATATTAGAGTTTAAATCAAATTTTAAATGTGGCTAAATAAATTATTATTTTGTAGACAAATATATAATTTTAAAATTAATAATGGATAAGAATTTTATATCTAATAATGTTACATCTTTAATTTATAATAAATTGTTATTAAACCTACAACAACTTTTATAATTAAATGTAACTTTTATTTTTAGTTAATTAAAATAAACAAGGTATTGTTAAATTCGTACTTAATTTTTTAATTTTCTTATTAATAATTTATTTATTAATATTTATTTTTTAATTTAATAAAAAAATAAAGAAAATGCACCAGGTGGCACCAAGTGGCACCACCAGGTGCGATGTGGGAAGGACGCGCTAACCAACGCGTCCCAAGTGAAGGGCGATGAGTTGGGCTTTCAATAGCCCAGCCCACCGCCCTGGACGGTCCAAATTGACGCCCCTGGATGGTCTCCAACCATCCAGGGGCGGGCCATGGGCCATCTCCACCCACCCCCTAGATGGGCTGGAGATGGCCTTAGGAACTAAAAGCTTACAAATGATTTATTGACTTTAGAAGGGTAACTTAGGGAATGAAAATAAATTGCTCTTGCAATATGTATTTTAGGGGTGGGTGCGGGTCGGGTATTTAGGGTATTGGATATTTCGGATCGGGTACTCGACTTGGCGGGTAGTGAATTTTCACACCCAAAATTTGACCCGATTTGGTGGATACCCGAAATTTCTGGTATCCGAAATTTCACTTTTTTTTTTCAACATATATATATGTAAAACTGTAAATAAATGAATTCAAATATTAATTGTACACAATAACTTCAAAATAAAACAACACAGATGTCTCAAACCTTCAAGATTCAAATATTCAGTATATTACAATAAAAAAAAAAATTTATTTAAAAATCCGTTCGGGTGTGAATCTAATACCCAAATACCCAACCCGAAATATATTTCGGGTTCGGGTATCCGAACCCAAATGTCAAAATACCTGTTTTTTTGTCCCAAACGGAAAATACCAAAACGGGTTGGGATGGGTCCCAAAAAACCCGACCCAAACGCCGACCCCTAATGGATTTTGTTGTAGCTATATATATTCATTGCCCACATAACTAAATTATTGAAATTACAAAAAGACGTTTGTTCGGCGTTTCCTATAATTATTCCGTGTTTGGAAAATGCCAAACAAACATGTTTTCAATTTTTTAAATAAATTTTTCACCTCTTAATTTTCTTAAACTACTATTTCAAAAGCCAAACAAACAATAATTTTCTTATCTCTAAACAAAACATATACAAACTCTACACTGATTTAACATAAAATAACCTATCTCTTACACAATTTATCTTACATAACAAATACGATTTAACATAAATTCTTACACATCTTACACTTACTACTTAACTCTTCCAAAAAAACATACATCTACTTTATTTCTCAAATCATTTTTTCAAAATTCAAACAAACAATATTATGCAAATCAAAATTATTTCACAAACTTACACTACTCTCACAAACTACTTTTCCAAACACCAAACAAATAGGTCCTATACGTCCATCTAACTCAATGTAGCAGACGGTTTTAAGAATTTCGGTGACGGAACAAAAAAGAATTAATATTATTTTGCTAATGGCTTAAACAGCCATTTCACGATGAGAATAAAAAGGAAGAAAAACAAGTATTTTTCAGTCAATAGTTCGGTTCGGTCAAGTTGCTTCCATCATACTACCTACACGAATAGTATTAAGTTGCATGATTGTAAACTTGATCTACAAATGTGATGTTTGCATTTTTCTTCTTCTTCTATTTATTCTTAGTTTTCCAAGATCATGTGCATAAATAAAAACTAAATTTCATTTCCTGTAATATTTTTCTTACACATGTTCCCTTAAATTTGAATTGAAGTTGGTCACTATTATCATATGGTCCCATTCTTTTTTATGTTGGAAAAGAGAGGAAAATTCTTGTCCAAGCCTGGCTTGGCCAAATCCATCCAACCACCAAGCAAGTGTATTGCACTTGCTTTGTGATTGGTCACTCTCTTGGGAGTTACATCCAATCCCTAAGCAAGTGTATTGCACTTGCTTTTTAGTTAATTTGGGTTCGGCCAAACCCGGTTTGGATAAGAATTTCCCGAAAAGAGAATAGATTCCTTCTGTGTATGGGATTTTTGGCACATTAATTGTTCCACGGTGAAAATCTTCGTAGGTGAAGACGTGGGTCAAATTGCAGTCAAATGTTGTGAGAACTTGCATATTTTTAACATCAATTAATTTTAGAGAAACCGATAGCACTTGAAGTTTTACGAATAGTAATACAATAGAAGTTACATATTCGATTCCCAATGAAAAAGATTATTGACCAAGGACTGTAATATTGCTAATGATTTAAACAGCATGTATCCCGTGGCGAAAGCTCTCGTCAGCAATGCGAGGAAAGTTCTTTTGTTTTCAATTTGCAAGTTTCGATAAATCACTATTCCTAGTTAACATTTGGTTTCACACGTAGGGCTTGAATGCTTATGGTCTATTGTCGCAATCAAGTGGAAGCCGTAAACCATGACTTATTGAGACTAGTGGCGTATGTAAATGAGATATATATATTATTGAAGTACATCATGCACTTATAACAAGTGGTATACATTCTAAAATACGCTAGTGACTAGTGAGATATATCCACATATAAGTACGACTGCCAAGCTATTCAATATGTGACAATTTGTAAGTCTTATCAAACAAATTAAACAACATTTTGCAGTTAATAATTTTTTAGAGTTGGCTTGAACTCAACTTGATAAGTTAAAATTGACAAAATACATGTAAAAAAATTAATCTACTCGATACTCGACTCGAGCTCGGTTCATTAAATAATCATTTCAAAATCAAACACAGTTGGATAAAGATGAAGACTTAGAAGTAAAGGAAGGTTTTGATGATTTTCAAAAGTCATCAGCTAAGTAATGGAACCTTAGGAAACCTCCGAAAACATTTAACAAGGAAGGCTGAATCAGATGGGTTAAATATTCGGACCAGAAGACTACTGATCTGTTGCTGCATTCGGAATCAGACTGATGGATTTTCAGCAGACTCAAATCAGATGAGTGCGACTTGAGATCAGCAGAGTGTTCATCAGAAGAGTAGTTTCGATCAGCAGAGTGGAAGTGATCAGAAAGTCATCCCAACGGTTATAAATGCACTTGGAGTAATTAATGCTGCTAGAGAAGGGTATTAAAGATAAATTATTGACGAAGAACCTTGGATCAGCAGAGTGCATTTAATGCGACTGACAGGAAAGTACCACAAAGTATACAGTGCTACAGTTGCAGGTAGTTGTTCCGGATTTAGGGGGACCAGTACTCGAGGAAAGCTGAATATGTCTATCTTAAAAGGACAAATTCAAACCTCAAGTATAAATAGTTCGAGATCCAAGAGTTAGAGACAAGCAGCACATCTTGAGAGCAAATTCATCGAGCAAAATTTTTTAAGTCTCAAAACTCCAGAACAGAACGCCATCAGCTTAGTCATCTGTTGACAGTAACCGAGTTGAAGAACAAAGAATATAGAAATTTGAGTGATTTTGTAAAAAAGAGAGAAGTGTTGATCCATCTTAGTGAGGATATTACTTCGTAGAATATGATTTCTTTGTGATTCCTTATTGTGAATTTGTGGCTTTTCATTTGTTGAATTGTGCAAGCAGAGTATATTGTAAACTGTGTGTTTATAGTATAATCTAAGATCTAAGTGACTTGGAAGAGTGGACTAAAGGATTCCAATCCATATAACCACTATAAAAATTCGGTGTGTTTGATTTTGCATATTCAGTTTGCATCATTTTAAAAGGCTTTCAAACATTCAACTAAACATAAAGATTTAAAAGGAGTTTTAAAACTGGAGATAAAATCTTTTAAGTTAAGATAACAACTTGTGAAAAACACTTGCAAAATCCGCTGAAAACAAGTTAATCAAAACTCTGATAATCTTAAAATCAGATAAGTCATATCAGAAAAGTGGTCAACTATGCTGATTAAGCTTTGTACGCAATCAGCTTAGTTGTCTCAAGAAATTTGATCATCTACTCTGCTGATAAGAAAAGTTAGAGAATTTTGTGAAAAAATTTTAAGAGGTCTATTCACCTCCCCTTCCCCCTCTCCCCTATAGACCTCATCTGACAACTTGGGACCAACAAACACAATTTAAAGCTTAAGAAAAAATTCAAACCAAACTTGAACAAGGTGTCGTTTTACACTATTCAACTCGTTTACTCCCCCAAATATACATTGGTAAATGCTCTAACATAACTTCATATAAGTTAAATGAAAAAACACCCCTTGTGCTTTGCCTAACTTTCGAAACTATCGTGTGCTATTATTTTTAGCAAAAAAATCTATAATTTGTGTTCTTTTTTATTAGCTAGAAATCAGTTTGAAAGTGTATTTAAGTGAACATGTGGGTTATTGATAATATCAAAGTTAGCAGAGGGTTACTGATAATTTATTAGGTTAAGAGGGATATTTTTACATTATTTGGCAGAGATAATTGTCATTTTGGCTTCAGAGATTTTTTTTGCTAATAAAATAAGAAATGAGATTTTTGATAATTTGGCAAAGTTTTGCTTTTCACTCCATAGGGTTATATGCAAATTGATATATTAGTTTTAGTTGACAAACTCATGTTTTGTCTTCATTTGCATGTACTCGTTGCGTTCATATATAGAAATGTAGTTATAGCAGTTTACATATATACATGGCTATTAATTAATTGCAACTGATTATTCATTTTCTTTGAAAAATAAATTTTAAATGTTGATATCATATGGTGTACATAATCTGTTATATAATCACACATATATGCAATTTAAGAATAAAAAATCATATAGTATGTACTTTTTTTCTTCTTATTGATCACTACGGAAAAATATATGATTGGTTTTTTCTTCGCAATGAAGTCATAATTGTATGATTTGTATCTAATTGTTTTCAATCTTCTTGTAGGACGTTATGCTCTACCACTTGCCCCAAAATTAATTGGTGTTAGGAAAACCACATACTATTCTTTTATATTACTTTCGCACAAGCACCCACGATATTCGATTGTGACTCCACCCGCACACTCAGTTTGGGTGTCACAGGACAATTCCTGTCACCTGCACATTTAGTTTGGGTGCCCAACAATCTCCCCCTCAGAAATTGCTCCTGCTGGGAATCGAATAGGGGTGTTCACGATTCGGATAACCGACCGAACCGAACCGAAATGAGTTCGGTGAAAACCGAACCGAATCAAAGCTATTCGGTTCGGTTTTCGGTTTTGAGATTTGGCCTAATTCGGCTTTCGGTTCGGTTCGGTTATTTTTGTTCGATTAATCGAATCGAACCGAAAACCGAATTTTTTATTCAAATATTTAACATTTTTTGTTCGATTTTATGGATTTCAAAATTCTTTAATCTTATGCCTATGGATATGATTTTTTTTTTAATTTATGTCAATTGAGGATTATTAAATGTTAGTTTTTGCAGTTGTATTGTAAAATTCTTTAATTTTATGCCTATGATATGAATTTTAGTTGTTTAATTTATGGCATTTGATGATTATTAAATGTTAACCACTTTACTATTTAGTTCTATGTAATGTTTAATAATGTTTAGTGTTATGGTTACCAATTAATTTGATGTTTTTTATGATAAATGATTTAGTATTTGATTATATAATTTTAATAAATTATCAATAATATAAAATTTTGGTTAAACCGAAACCAAACCGAACCGAACCAAAATTTTTTGGTTCAAACCGAAAACCTAATTAGGATGTTCGGTTCGGTTTTTACCGAATGAACAGCACTAAAATCGAATACGTGACATTAGCTATTATACCACTTGTAGGACCTCAGACGCTACCACTTGCCCCAAAATTAATTGGTGTTAGGAAAGGCACATACCCTTCCCATATAGTGCATTCACACAAGCACCATGATAATCGATTGTGACTCCACCCGCACACTCAGTTTGAGTGCCCAACACTCCTAATTCAATTTTGTTAAGTACTGAGATGAAATCACATATATATTCAATGCTTGTAGATATTTTTTTTTAATAAGTAATACTCGTAGACCAACATATATTATATATTTATTAAAATCTTAGGAAACCAAACAAAACATAAATAGTTTAATTAAACACCTCCGCTTCAACATCCGCCACCGCAGGCTCCGCCACCACCACACGCACCACCTCCGTCAATACCACCACCACCGTTGGGTTTCTCCAAACAAGCAAAGATGAGCATAGACATAATTGAAATGGACATAATAACCATGCCTAGCATGTACATGAACCCAGACCCATCAAAATAAAAAGCTTTTTCATGACTTGCTATTTCTCCAATTACATGTGCTACTCTACCCATTATCTCAATTATATTATCCTACCAAACAAATATTCTTTGATAGGATTTCAGATGAATCAAGGATAACATGCATGGGTATATATACATATTAAATATTGTACTTAATTTTGTTCATGGATGTGAACTAGGGGCGGACTGGGGGCCATGGTCCCCCCAGAAAAACTAAGACTATGTATATTTTTATATGTACTAACAACGTGTATGTACGTTGTACGTGTCTAGTTAATTTAATGGATATATTTTTTGATAAATTAGAGTAAAATTAATTTTATTATGTCATAAAATAGAACAAATTAATCCGATTTTACCTATTTAATTCATTAGTTTAATTCATTTTTCACCGGTTTGACTTTTTTTTAATCGATTTTATTCATTTTTATCAGTTTAATATTTTTTTTATTGTTTTACTCAATTTTTATCAGTTATAACTTATTATCACTACTTTTACGATTTTGTCCTTTTATTTTTTCTGTTTTAAACCATTTTTTAACGGTTTCAACTTTTTTTATCGGTTAAACTTTTTTTACTGATTTCATATGTTTTTATCATATTAATCGTTTCACATATTTCGCACATTTTTTTCATTGCTTTCACAAGTTCTTTACACCAATTTCACCTGAATATATATATATATATATATATATATATATATATATATATATATATATATATATATATATATATATATATATATATATATATATATATATATATATATATATATATATATATATATAATGTAGGCGTTTTTTAAAATAACAGTGTTTTCTTATGGTTCGTTATTATTTATTATAAAAGAAGAAGATTAAAATTACAAAAATTGATGTAAGAGAAAATTTATAAATTTTAGGAGTTTATATAGAAGATAAATTATAATAAGACTCTATGTCTAATTATACATCTTCAGTTACTTTATGTCTATTATTTATTTAACATTTAATTAAATATTACTTTATAATTTAAATAGGGGTATTTTAGTCTACACAAAAAAGTTAAGAAATATAAGACATACTTTTATAATTAAAAAAAAGATAAATAGTAGAGATAGAGATAATTAAATATGATTGTTTGTACCCAAAAAATCACCCTCGATTTATCGAGGAACGACGGCTCGATGATAAGCCAAAAATGGCAATAGGGCCGAACCAAGTCACTCCAAAACAGGTCGGACCAGATCGGACCCAATTTGACCCGGAAGTGGATCCAATCGAGACAATAAACTGGCCACGAGCCCACTTTGAAACTCGACCCAACTTTCATAATTAATTAACGTTTGGGCTAAATATAAATTAATTAATTGATAAGTTAATTAATTTATGGGCCAAAGTTAATTAATTAAGCCAAGATATGGTTAAACATAAACGGGCCCAGCCAACCCAATGGCTAATTTCGATGATTAAAGGCTAAATTAATTAATTAAGTTGATTAATTAGTTGGACCAAGGCTAAATAATTGGCCCAATCATGTGAAAGAGGCCAACCCAATGGCATAACTAATTAATTAATTATCAAAGATAATTAATTAAAGAAATCAATGCAAAAGCCACGTGAGTAGTTGGCTAAGTTGAACAAAATACAACTTCCTTAATTATCTCCAAGTTGGTTACACAAATTTGGCAGCACACGTTTAACATTCAAATCTGAAAATGGAACAAGGGAGAACAAGGAGAATAACTTCTGCCAAGTTGTGGAGAAAGTGGAGGTAGTGGAAGGAATTCAAAGTAGTGGAAGTAGTGGGAGAGTGGCTATCAAGGGAGCAGTTTTTTCCAGCCATCAGCCTACCGATCAGCCACTATAAATACCTCGAGACTGCCATTCGCGCAGGAGACACACACAACTCAATCAACAACTTTTCAGTCTAACACTGATCGGCTCAACGCCTCTCCGGAAGCCCAGCGCTCCGCTGCTTCTTTTTCAGCAAACACCCTGTAGAACCCCTGATATCAACCGTCACTCCTCAGCCACCAGCCACCCTCGACAGCCTGAAGTCTTGCCGCCGCCGCCGCCACTAAAAATAGTCTGCCGCCGCCGCCGACATTAAGCCACCGCCGCCGCTGCTTCCGCTGTCCAGACGCTGTCTCGAGCGAAACCCCTTGATAGCAGGCAGTTAACAGCTGTTTTCTGTCAAGTTATCAGCCTGCCAACTCCTCGATATCAGTCTGTCCCTCCTCAGCCACCAGTGATCCCTGACAGCCTGAAGGCTTGCCGCCGCCGCCGCCGCCGCTCACAGTTAGCCGCCGCCGCCGCCGTCTTCCGCCGTCAGCTAACACTGACTCGAGCAAAACCACTCATATCAGCAAGTAGCTCGCTGCTAACTGTCATGTAAGTGCCCACGTATTTATATGACAAACTCATCAAGTAGCCATCTGCCTGATGAGCTCGTCGTCAAGTAGCCATCTGCTTGACGGCTATCGGCTAAGTAGCCATCTGCTTCGTCGATGCCTTGGTTAGTGGCCACCCGCTGACCAGGAGCCCGATTGGTGGTTATCCATCAAGGTTGGGCGAACCATTGACGGTGGTCCCCCGTCGTCAATGTTACTTTCTGTCAACTTAATGTATTGTCATGTTTCATCAGCTCGTCGGCGGGTTTACCTGCCGATCAAGGAGTCAATTTTCAGAACTTAAAATGTTTATCAACTCATTTGGCAGACCCTGCCAAGAAAGGAGAACTTTACCGTTTTGCATATTTTTGTAATGTTTGTACATCGGGAAACGTCTTAATTTTCTTTTATTATTAATGGAAGTGATTTAGTTCGTATATTTCGTTTCATTCGCTCAAATATGCTTTACGTCGATTAATTTCCATTGATACGCTGTTTCTGTCGAGCTGTTGTTTTCTGTCAAGTTGATTGTGTAAAACTGATTGGTCGTCGACCTGTTTACTGATTTATAAATCCACTGATATGATAAACAGGCCATCGATTGGCTACGAAAATATGGCATTTCAAGAGAGATTTTCATAAATTGTTTAAGTCCTGCGGCCAGGCAGGCATAAAAAAGAACTAGGGGTAGTGTTTGCCTACTCTGTCGCAATCGTTTAGAAGTCAGCCTTATCAGGACAACCCATTATGATATCAATATGTCTTCATCAGGACACTCACGTTGTTAATTTACAGATATCAACATGTCTAATTTTGAATCGTTATGTTTGCACGCACAAACATTGGCACGCCCGCACTTTTTCCATATCATGTCGAGGCATTTCTCGTCGAGCTGCTGGCTCGTCGAGGGGTTTACTGACAGGTCTGCAACAGACAGCATTTTGGCACACCTTGATGCCAAGCATACCTCGATGTCAATCCCTCGATGTCAAGCATACCTCGATGTCAATCCCTCGATGTCAAGCATACCTCGACGACCACTGCATCGTAATTGAACTGTGGCACATACCCTTGACGCCAAAGGTCGCTCGATGCCAATACCTCGACGTCGACCCATCGATGTAAAATTTATCGCAAACAATATTTTGGCACGCCCGGTGGGACTAGATGCTAAAAACACCTCGATGACGTCAAGGCGTAATCGGGCCAAATTTATGTGCAAACAATATTTTGGCACGCCCAGTGGGACCTGAAAGTCTCTTTATTAAAAAACCCACCAGCCAAGCAGTTTATGGCTCGGGGGGCATGAAAATAATTCTGTATTTTAATTGAGTTGCCATAAAACGATTACCAGCCAATTTTGGCTAGCTGACAGCTTGATTATCTCTTTGCCAAACAGTCAATCAATCGATACTAGTGGGTGTTTGTTTTGTTGTCATCAGATGACATCACAGGTACCACGAAGGACCCGATCAACCTTGACAAGAACACAGTCTGACTTAACGCATACTTTGGAAAATTTATCAACGGTTCCACTGACTATGGAAGGGACCGACAGAATCGAAGAGCTGACAACAGAGGTCCGCAACTTTACCAGGGACCTTGAGACCAAACAAGGAGAATGGTCTGACATTGTCAGCAAGTTTGAACATATGCTGGGCTCGGCCACTGCTGCTAGTCAGGCCAGTACAGAAGCCAGCCACACTGTAAATAATGCCTTGATACACTTGGAGGCAAAGTTGACGTCGCTCACTGAAAGCATCAACATGCTCGCCAATGGCATCCAAACGCAGGCCTGGACTGGGCCGCCAAAGACTGCCGTTGACAAAGGAAAAGGCCCCGCAATCCATATCGGGGGAAGTTCGTCAAGAGACGAGACGCCTTGCAGACAGGGCAACGGACAATCCCATGTCCAGGAAAGAAATAAAGGAAGCACTTCCAAAACAAGGAACACCCGTCAAGACTCGGGGGGCAGGTCCGAAGAGGACCGATTGGAGGCCGTCGGGTACGGCCAGGAAGGATATCAAGCCAACTCAATGGCTTATGACAGGACTGCTCATCGAGCAGTAGAGGGTCCAGAAGACCTCTTGACAGTGAACCAAGCTGAAGAAATGTTCGTCAGGAGGCAGGGAAACAGGGCAGCAAGGTATAATAAGCCTCACCCGGAATATATCGATCAGATCCCGTTCCCATTGAACTACAGACCGCCGAATTTCACACTGTTTTCAGGCGAGGGATCACAATCTGCCACAGAGCATCTGGCTCGATTCTCTCTAGAATGTGGCAACATGACAAATGAGTTAAAATTGAAACTGTTTCCTAACTCCTTGACGGGAATGGCGTTCCACTGGTACGCCAATTTAAAGCCTGGATCGGTCCCCGACTGGCCATCCATGGAAAAAATATTCGTGATGAACCACTATCAGGCCCCTCTCGAGGTGTCCGTCATCGAGCTGTCGAACATGAGGCAGCTGACAGGACAGACTGTCGAAGAATACATGAAGAAGTTCATCAGGGCCAGAGGATTCTGCGCCATCCCGCTGCCAGAAAAGGAATGCATCAAAATTGCCATCCATGGCATGCATTTCGAATTACGAAAGATCATGATGGCACAATACCACGAGGACTTGTTCGAATTGACCGATCACGCGGTCCGTTATGAGCGAGTATTGAGAGACGAGAACGGCCGACAACCCAGAGGAAGTTACTATCAAGTGGGGATGGCCGACTCTAGTGAAGAGCAGATCAATCAGGTCAGCAGACCGATTGAGCAACAGGGTATCGAGATCGGACTGGCAGAAGTGGTCTGCCCTAAGAACACCGTCTGTACGGCTCTCGCCAAGCCGAAAGAACCTCAACCTACTATCAAGGTGCCAAATAATTTTGTGCGACGAGACGCTGAATATAAAACTGATAGAGAAAGACGATACTCTTTCGACGTCTCGAAAACAGAGGCCATATTTGATCAATTGTTGGCCGACAAGATCCTTCGCCTCAAAGGAGACCACGTGATTCCACCATCAGTGAAAATATCAGGTAAAACATATTGCAAGTATCATGATGTTTGGACTCACGCAACGAACGAGTGTCTAGTGTTCAGGTGGATGGTGCAGGATCACCTTGACAAGGGCATCTTGAGGTTTGCCCCGGATTGGAAGATCACGAAACCGATGACGGTTGACACCAACCCATTCCAACAAAATGAAGTAGGGATAAATGTCATAACAATCACGGAATTATCGACAGGCGAGAAACTGTATTCAGATGATGATCCGGAGTATGACATGTGAAACAAACAAATGGGCCTGTGTGCGAGGTGCCAAAACGAATTGGCGACAGTCCCGCTGTTCATCAACCCGGCGATATATGGCCCATACATGCCTTGGCCAAATGTAATGCCGTCAGGGTATCCTTATCAGGTGATGCCGCAACCGCAGGCAAACCCCCAAACAGCGCCGCAGCCGCAGGCGACGCCACCACCGCCACCACCTCGACCCATGGGGCCGCATCCGGTCCCAACTCCGATGGAAAATACTGAACGCGCAACATCATCGGCGGAACAACGCCGGGAACAGGCTAAAACCATGATGCCTCGACGGCATCAGGAAGGTACTAACCGAAACAGCCGAATTAGGGAGAGATCCCCTGACAAGACACCAGTCAGGCAGGTCAGATCGACCGCCAGTCGTAGAGAAAGGACACATGGTCCGTCACCCAAGACTACTCTGCCAGGCTCATCGAGGCCGCGGACTGTTCATACTCCCGCCGACACACCGGTGGATCGATGGGTTCCTGTCAGGCACCCGAAGTTCCCTGGCGACCGAAAGGTTGACCAAATGACCCGAACTCAATATAGGCGTTTCTTACGTCAACGGAAAGGACTGGAAATTGCTAAGGGGAAAGCCCCGATGAAGGAGGAGTCAGCAAAGAAACCTTCACCGTCAGGGGAACAGAAACTGAAACAGGCAATGAAAGAGGCCAAATCTGGCCAAGGGGTCGACAGTAAGGCCAAGACCTCGATGCAGATCGACACTTCCAAGTGGACTCCGGGGAAAGCCCAATTTGGTACAATCGATAGAGAAAAGATAATGGCGGAAGATGATTTGTTGTCTGATGGCGATGATGGAAATGATTTCAAGGCAAAGCTTGCCGAGATTTTCGATGATGAGGGCAATAAGGAGAACGAGGCCAAGTCTGGCCAAGCCGTCGAGGCCAAATCTGGCCAGGAAGTTGAGAAACAGGAAACTGAGAAGCGAGAGGCCGAGAAACAGGCCGTCGAGGAAGGAACAAAAACAGTGGAAGATGCTACCGTCAGTCAGCCGACAGACGGCTCGACGATGATGGAATGCAATGCTATCGATTCAGAACTTGTTGAATTCGTCAACGAGGAGTTGGAATATTCCACTGACGGTTTTTGGGATGAGGGTATGCCAGTTGTACAAATGGCAGAAGACCTAGAGCTGCTATCGGTTGATGACGAAAAAGAGACCGATTGGGACAGAAAAATCGAGACAATATTCCAAAAGCCACCATCTTTTATGGCCAGGCATATCAGGCCATTGTATATATCAGGGCATATCGACGGAAAACCCATTGACAGGATGCTGGTCGATAATGGGGCAGCCGTCAATGTAATGCCTTCGTCGACGATGTACAAGCTGGGCAAGGTCAGCGAGGACCTGCTGGAGACAAAAGTAATTGTCAGCAACTTTACAGGGGGAAAGGCTGATACGCTAGGAATCTTGCCTGTCGAGGTGAAGATCGGAAAGACCAGCTTGAAAATCGCATTCTTCGTGGTAGATGCTGCCACCTCTTACAATGCGTTGTTGGGAAGGGACTGGATTCACTCAGCTCTTTGTGTACCGTCTTCGCTTCATCAATGCTTATTAATCTGGGGAGACTCCCCCGAACCTGAGATTATTATGGCCGACAACAGGCCATTCACCGCTAAGGTCAACGCTGTCGAAGCAGCGTATTATCGGGATGATGTAGGGCCTTATCGATTTATCGGGCAGGACAAATACGGACGACCGAAGGAAGTCACTTCAAGCAAGAAGTTGACGCAGTTGGAAATGGCTTGTTTAGCCAAGGAACTAAGTCGGCCCTGCAACGTCAAGGAGTCGGGGCCGCAAGGAGAGCACTGTCAGGATTAATGAATCGTCCTGATGACGAAAGACCATCGGCCTACAAGGCCGACAGACTGGAAATTGATGAGATTGTTGTTATCGGGCCGCAGCAGGAAGCATGTGCCGATTTAATCAGGAGGTTTCGGGCCTACGTGGCCGAATGTTATACAGGTGATCTCATCTTCGAGGAAGAAACGCCACCGTTGGTCGGCGATGAAATTCAGTTAGAAGAATTAGCGACGGCGCCAGCCAAGCTTGACGATATCAAGATCCAAGTACAGGATCCTGTTATCGAGGTTGAGTTAGGCAGCGAGGAAGATCATAGGCCAACTTACATCAGCGCATTGCTTGATGATGGCCAGAAGGATCGATTGATCCAAGTATTAAAGGAGTACAAGGACTGTTTTGCCTGGCACTACGACGAGATGCCGGGGTTAAGCAGGGAGTTGGTAGAACATCGTATTCCGATACTTGAAGGGTACCTACCCCGTAAACAGCCCCTGCGAAGGATGTCTGTTGAGGTCTGCAGACTGATCAGGGAGGAGATCGAGAAGCTGTTAAAGGCCAGTTTTATCGAGGTGGCCCGATATCCGGAGTGGGTAGCAAATGTAGTCCCCGTAATGAAAAAGAACGGGAAAATAAGGATATGCATTGATTTCAGGGACCTAAATCTTGCATCTCCCAAAGACGAGTATCCGATGCCAATGGCGGACATGCTAATCGATGCTGCCGCTGGCAATATGTTCCTGACAGCCGTCGACGGAAGTGCAGGTTACAATCAGATTTTTGTGGCTGTTGACGACGTGCCAAAACTGGCCTTTCAATGTCCCGGCGGAATAGGCACCTTCCAATGGAAAGTGATGCCATTCGGACTCAAAAACGCCGGAGCAACTTATCAACGAGCCATGAACTGCATTTTCAGTGAGTACATCGATGACTTTGTTAAAATTTACATCGATGATATCATTATTAAATCGGCTAGTTACGACGAACATCTAATACATTTGGCGAAGTCGTTTGCCAAAATGAGAAAACATAAGTTGAAACTCAACCCCTTGAAATGTGTTTTTGCAGTGGCGTCAGCCAATTTTCTTGGCTTTCTAGTACACCGCAAGGGGATTGAGATCGATAAAAACAAGTCCAAGGCTATCCTGACAGCCAGACCTCCGTCGACGAAAAAGGAATTACAGCAGTTCCTTGGCAAAGTCAACTTTTTACGGAGGTTCATCTCTAACTTGGCTGGAAAAACGAAGGTCTTCTCGCCTTTGTTAAAGCTGAAGGACAAAGAAGAGTTCTGCTGGCAAACGGAGCATGAGCAGGCGTTTCAGGATATCAAAGATAAGCTGACAACGCCGTCTGTAATGATGCCGCCCGTCAAGGGGAAACCCTTGAAATTATATATATCTGCCACGGAAGACACCGTCGGCGGATTTCTGGCACAGGACGATGAAAACGGATTCGAACGAGCTATCTATTATCTGAGCAGGCACCTGACAGAAACAGAGCAGAGGTACTCACCGATTGAAAAGGTATGCCTTGCGCTGTTTTTCTCTTGTAAGGAATTGCGTCATTATATGTTGCCTGTAAAAGTATTGGTCATTTCTGGTATTGATGTGATAAAGTACATGATAGCTAAGCCTGTAATGAGGGGAAGGATAGGTCGATGGGCCATCCAACTGATGGAGTATCAATTACAGTACGTACCGCAAAAAGCAGTCAAAGGCCAAGTATTGGCTGATTTTCTGGTTGACCATCCATGTCTCGATATCGATCAAGCCGTTCTCAGGGAACTGGACTCGATGACAGTAGAGATCAGGCCATGGACACTGGCCTTCGATGGGTCTAGAACCGACAGGCTGTCTGGAGCAGGTATAGTCTTGATTTCCCCGTCAAACGTAAAAACTAAGTTATCAATTCAATTTGATTTTGAATGTACTAACAATCAGGCCGAATACGAAGCCTTAATAATTGGACTGGAAATGCTTAGAGAGCTCGACAGCAAGTCTGTCATCATCGTCGGAGACTCGCAGTTGGTTATCAGGCAAATACAAGGTACTTACAAATGCCGAAACCCAACACTTGACAAGTATTATTTAACTGCGATGTCTTTGTTGTCGGAGTTTGTTGACGTTACATGTTACCATGTGACGAGGGGAAACAACAGCGAGGCCAACAGTTTGGCCCAACTGGCGACTGGTGTTGATCTCCCTGATGACATCGAGGAATCCCTCTACGTCGTCAGGAGACGACACTGTCCTTCATTTATGTATCGAGACAACGTCCTGACTGTTTTGAGTGTGTTTCAGGACCCTGATGACTGGAGAGAGCCGATCAGAAAATATCTGGCTGATCCGTCGGACCGAGCATCTCGACAGACGAGGCTCAGAGCAGTCAATTATGTCTTGATAGGCGATCAACTGTTCAGAAAAAGCCATGACGACGTGCTCCTGTTATGCGTCGATCAGCAAGAGGCCATGAGGATTATGATGGAGGCTCATGAAGGAATTTGTGGGGCCCATCAAAATGGTCACAAGTTAGCATGGCTGCTGCGCCGATATGGCTATTACTGGCCAAAGATGGTGGGAGACTGTATTCAATTGGCAAGGGGTTGTGAGAAGTGCCAACGCTTCGGGACAGTCCAAAGAATGCCCGTCGAGGAAATGAACGTGATAATCAAACCATGGCATTTCAGATGCTGGGCCATCGATATCATCGGGGAGATCCATCCCTCGTCTTCCAAACATCATCGATACATTATTGTGGCCACGGATTATTTTACTAAGTGGGTAGAGGCTAAACCGCTCAAACAGGCCAATCAGGCCGAGGTGATGAAGTTCATCAAGGACCTAATCATTCACAGGTTTGGTCTGCCACAGACCATTGTCACTGACAGGGGACTGATGTTTGTCGGTCAAGAAATCAAGGAGTTTGCCAGATCAATGGGTTTTGAATTGGTCCATTCAACACCGTATTATGCACAAGGGAATGGCCAAGCGGAAGCTTCTAATCGAGTCCTCAAGGACATTATCTCGAAAATGATCGAGGAGAACCCAAGAGCTTGGCACTTGATGCTGTCAGAGGCATTGTGGGCTTATCGGACGAGCAAACGGACAAGTACAGGCACCACCCCGTATAAGCTAACTTACGGACAGGAAGCCGTTTTACCGATGGAGATCAACGTCCGATCTCTGCGGGTGATGCAGCAAAATGAGCTGACGCCCGAAGAGTATACTGAAAATATGTTCCAGCAGCTCGACGAGCTCGACGAGATCAGGGTTGCCGCGTTAGACAAGATCGAGGCACAAAAAAGGCTAGTTGCCCGATGCTACGATAAAAAGATACGCAGGAAACACTTTGACGTCGGGGACATGGTCTGGAGAGTTGTGTTGCCACTTCATCAGCGCGAGAAGAAGCATGGCAAGTGGAGCGCAACGTGGCAAGGACCATATGAAGTCTACTCGATAACCCGAGGTGGGGGCTACATTTTGAAAAAGCCAGATGGGAATCTCTGTCGAGACCCCATCAATGGAAGATACTTGAAAAAGTTCAGGCCTACCCTTTGGGAATCGATGTGTTTAGAGCATCAGCGGGCTTTGGAGCTGGAAATCGAACGGCGTCAAGAGTACTTCAATGCGCCGATACCTCCGTAAGTATAAGTTAAGTTTATTTTCATTCTTGTTTTTATTTTCCTTTCTGTTTTGTTAGACTAAGTTTTTAAAATTAATACTAGTAGATATATTTATTTTCAAAAAAAAAAAAAAAAAAAAATTCCAAGTATTTTCGTTTTAATTTAAATTTTCGTTTCCCCGATTTTCAAGTTTTTACATCAAGGAATTTCGCTTAAGTCTGTTGGGTTGATTCGATTTTTAATTAAGCCTTGTTGACAAGAAAGTTGTGTTTTGCCTTGCAAAATTGTTTGTTGAGTTGTGAAATTAATGGCTTTGATTGTTGGACTTGGTTATATTTGGTTTCGGTTTGAAAAATGCAAGATAAACCAAGCCAAAAGAAATTCTACTAAAGAAATGAAAACCAGTCTATGGCCATCAGGCCATTGCATCAACGAGAGTTGAAAATAAAATAAGGCCTTGTTCGTCAAACCAGTCACTTGAAGAAGTGAATTCGGTTAACTGCCGAAATTTTGGCTGACTGCTAAGTTCCCGATATATTACTGTTCAATATCGAGAGGCCAACTGATATCGACGCTCTATATCAAGAGATGTCTTGATATCGAGGGATCCACATTGATCTGATATCGAGAGATCCATATTGGGCTGACATCGAGAGATCCGCCGTCATCAAGGCCATTGTAATTTGGTCTATTTTCTACAAATAGTTTCGGTTTTATAAAGCCGATAGTTGTTTATTAAATGAAGCATTGTCCCAATTTCTCATCTTTAAAAGAGAGAGAAAAACTTTAATCTAAGTCTAATTCGATTAAATTAATTTTTAAATTAATTACATCGAATACGACTTACGGGGGGCATTGTTTGTACCCAAAAAATCACCCTCGATTTATCGAGGAACGACGGCTCGATGATAAGCCAAAAATGGCAATAGGGCCGAACCAAGTCACTCCAAAACAGGTCGGACCAGATCGGACCCAATTTGACCCGGAAGTGGATCCAATCGAGACAATAAACTGGCCACGAGCCCACTTTGAAACTCGACCCAACTTTCATAATTAATTAACGTTTGGGCTAAATATAAATTAATTAATTGATAAGTTAATTAATTTATGGGCCAAAGTTAATTAATTAAGCCAAGATATGGTTAAACATAAACGGGCCCAGCCAACCCAATGGCTAATTTCGATGATTAAAGGCTAAATTAATTAATTAAGTTGATTAATTAGTTGGACCAAGGCTAAATAATTGGCCCAATCATGTGAAAGAGGCCAACCCAATGGCATAACTAATTAATTAATTATCAAAGATAATTAATTAAAGAAATCAATGCAAAAGCCACGTGAGTAGTTGGCTAAGTTGAACAAAATACAACTTCCTTAATTATCTCCAAGTTGGTTACACAAATTTGGCAGCACACGTTTAACATTCAAATCTGAAAATGGAACAAGGGAGAACAAGGAGAATAACTTCTGCCAAGTTGTGGAGAAAGTGGAGGTAGTGGAAGGAATTCAAAGTAGTGGAAGTAGTGGGAGAGTGGCTATCAAGGGAGCAGTTTTTTCCAGCCATCAGCCCACCGATCAGCCACTATAAATACCTCGAGACTGCCATTCGCGCAGGAGACACACACAACTCAATCAACAACTTTTCAGTCTAACACTGATCGGCTCAACGCCTCTCCGGAAGCCCAGCGCTCCGCTGCTTCTTTTTCAGCAAACACCCTGTAGAGCCCCTGATATCAACCGTCACTCCTCAGCCACCAGCCACCCTCGACAGCCTGAAGTCTTGCCGCCGCCGCCGCCACTAAAAATAGTCTGCCGCCGCCGCCGACATTAAGCCACCGCCGCCGCTGCTTCCGCTGTCCAGACGCTGTCTCGAGCGAAACCCCTTGATAGCAGGCAGTTAACAGCTGTTTTCTGTCAAGTTATCAGCCTGCCAACTCCTCGATATCAGTCTGTCCCTCCTCAGCCACCAGTGATCCCTGACAGCCTGAAGGCTTGCCGCCGCCGCCGCCGCCGCTCACAGTTAGCCGCCGCCGCCGCCGTCTTCCGCCGTCAGCTAACACTGACTCGAGCAAAACCACTCATATCAGCAAGTAGCTCGCTGCTAACTGTCATGTAAGTGCCCACGTATTTATATGACAAACTCATCAAGTAGCCATCTGCCTGATGAGCTCGTCGTCAAGTAGCCATCTGCTTGACGGCTATCGGCTAAGTAGCCATCTGCTTCGTCGATGCCTTGGTTAGTGGCCACCCGCTGACCAGGAGCCCGATTGGTGGTTATCCATCAAGGTTGGGCGAACCATTGACGGTGGTCCCCCGTCGTCAATGTTACTTTCTGTCAACTTAATGTATTGTCATGTTTCATCAGCTCGTCGGCGGGTTTACCTGCCGATCAAGGAGTCAATTTTCAGAACTTAAAATGTTTATCAACTCATTTGGCAGACCCTGCCAAGAAAGGAGAACTTTACCGTTTTGCATATTTTTGTAATGTTTGTACATCGGGAAACGTCTTAATTTTCTTTTATTATTAATGGAAGTGATTTAGTTCGTATATTTCGTTTCATTCGCTCAAATATGCTTTACGTCGATTAATTTCCATTGATACGCTGTTTCTGTCGAGCTGTTGTTTTCTGTCAAGTTGATTGTGTAAAACTGATTGGTCGTCGACCTGTTTACTGATTTATAAATCCACTGATATGATAAACAGGCCATCGATTGGCTACGAAAATATGGCATTTCAAGAGAGATTTTCATAAATTGTTTAAGTCCTGCGGCCAGGCAGGCATAGAAAAGAACTAGGGGTAGTGTTTGCCTACTCTGTCGCAATCGTTTAGAAGTCAGCCTTATCAGGACAACCCATTATGATATCAATATGTCTTCATCAGGACACTCACGTTGTTAATTTACAGATATCAACATGTCTAATTTTGAATCGTTATGTTTGCACGCACAAACATTGGCACGCCCGCACTTTTTCCATATCATGTCGAGGCATTTCTCGTCGAGCTGCTGGCTCGTCGAGGGGTTTACTGACAGGTCTGTAACAGACAGCATTTTGGCACACCTTGATGTCAAGCATACCTCGATGTCAATCCCTCGATGTCAAGCATACCTCGATGTCAATCCCTCGATGTCAAGCATACCTCGACGACCACTGCATCGTAATTGAACTGTGGCACATACCCTTGACGCCAAAGGTCGCTCGATGCCAATACCTCGACGTCGACCCATCGATGTAAAATTTATCGCAAACAATATTTTGGCACGCCCGGTGGGACTAGATGCTAAAAACACCTCGATGACGTCAAGGCGTAATCGGGCCAAATTTATATGCAAACAATGATGATGCTGTTGGCCGGGTGGTTGGGGCTTTGCTTAGGACTTTGAAGGTACCTTGCTATTTCTCCAATTACATGTGCTACTGAAAAACCAGGGGCGGACTGGGGGGCCATGTTTAAATATTTCCAAAGGTTTTCTAAGGTTCATTGAAATTACGCGAACCATTTTCCGAAATCAAATTTTCCGTATGGCCCATAAAGAATTTGGATCATTGTAAAAGTTCAATTATTTTTGGTGTTGTCTTAAGCGTCGGCGCGACAGGGGAAATTGACGTTGCATTTTGGTGCACAAGATTGACCAAATCAAAATTTAATGGCCTCTATTATTGCATTAGTGATAGTTAGATTCGAGTACTCTCGTTGAATAATTTCAGAATCTTACCTTCAGTCGCTACTTTTAATAATGCAAATAGTATTTAGTTATTTTATCCAATGTTTTCAGAACCGGACCGGATAGTGAACCGGTGAGCCGACTGGTTAGTGGTTTTACTGGTCGAACCGGTCGGACCGCTGGTCGGACCGGATGACGTCATAATAATGTAATAAATATATTTAATTTTAAAGTATATGTAATATGCATAAAATTTAAACATTATCCTACAACTTATTAAAAATATTCAAAATCTTATAATATATTTAAGTTAAATCATATAATATTTATCTAACTTATATCATAACGGTAATATGATACTAATTTGTATGCTCATATAAATATAATATGATTACATTTCTTTATAAAAATTTAAAAGTGTAAGTTAAAAATACAACTAACTAAGAAATTCATAAATTTTAAAATATTGTTATGTATAAAAGTTTAATATTCAAAGTCAAACTTGCATAATATTTCGAGTTGACTCTTTATCCTAAAAATAATATTGAAAATAAATATTTTATAGAACAAATTTTAATAACAAATTATTACTTGAGTATTAATTTTCATTCATATGTATAAAATGTTAATTTGGCTATAGTTTCTATATTTATAAATTTTAATTTGTACTAAAAGTTCAACAAAAATGATGTAGTTCAAATGGTAAGGAAGTTATGTTTCACCTAAGAGGTTGGGTGTTCAAATCCCACATTTTACAAGAATTTTTAGTTTAATTTTAACATTTAAAAAAACCAAAAAAAAAAAAGAAAAAAATAAATAAATAAATTCGGAACCGGGTTGAACCGGTCCATACCGGTTCACCGGTTTTGGACCGGTTCGACCCGGTTCAGACTGGGTTTTAAGTAAGGTGGTTTTAGGAGGTAAACCGGACCGGACCAACCTCCGGTTCGCGGTTGAACCGGTCGGACCGGCTGGTCCGGTCTGGTTTTAATAACATTGATTTTTTCGTGAGAAGGTGAGTGTGCAGCCACGCTTTTAAAGGGTGTTTGTAATTGTTTTTTGAAATTCAAAAGTAGTTGCTTAAAGCAAAAATAAAAAATAAGTTCTTTTATTTAAAAGCAATGAGTGTTTGCAAATAAGTAAAAAAAGCAACTTTAAGCAGATTCTTTATTGTTTGCATTTTAAACAATGACTCTTGTGTTTCTAATATTTATAAATATTCAATTACATATTTACCCTCATTTTTTTCCAATAACAAATAGCAAGTTAATTGTTTTGAAAGAAACATATTCCCACAAAATATGACTTTTATATACCTATATAGTTCAAGGAAAATTCATATTTCATCAAAACTCGTATTGTGGAATATCAAAATATTGCATGCAAACAATACGAAAGAGGTGTTAAAATAAGATAACGAAAAAATAATTTAAATTACCATACAAAAATACTTGGGTTAATTGGAATGAATTCTCCCAAAGTGAGAGGAGCGTACAAGTAAATATAAATGAGAATCGAAAAATGTTATATGTATATATATATATGAAAATAGAATAATTTACTGAGGACAAAATTGTCACAAACTAATTCTAAAATATTGTAGAAATGCCACCACACCAAAAAAGCACCTCCTTAGGTGCTTCTTCTAAAAGTGCTTTTTTCTGCTTTTCAGTTGAAGAAGCAATAGAAGAAGCACTATTTGCAAACACTTTTAAAGTGCTTTTAAGCACAAAAAAAAAAGTAAAAAAGTACTTCTTAAAGCTCTTGCAAACACCCCTTAAGTCATTCTAGAAGACTGCACGTACGTTGTACGTGTTTAGTCTTAATTTCATGTGTATTTTTTTATAAATTGGAGTAAAATTAGCTATTTTTATATCATAGCGTATCATATATTTATGACTGATCAATTTATTTTTTAAGAAATTTATTTTTGTTAGTTATTGTTGATTTATAAAAAAAAATGATAGCTTTGAATAGTTGTAATAAAATATAAAATAATGACTTATTTAGTCATTACATCTTATAAAATTGATTCTAAAATAAGATCATAAGAACATTATTTAGTTCATTCCATCATATTAGTTTTCATGTCAAGTTTATCCGTTATTCACCGATGACACATATTTCATCCGTTTCTTAATAAATTTCACCCGAACTTTTATCTATTTCAAGAACATTTTTTCTTACTGGTTTAACTAGTTTTTTAACCAACTTCACTAGTGTTTATAAATTTCACCCGAAGTTTCATCGATTCATATGCTTTCACTGTTTAATTTTTTTATCAATTTTTTTGCTTTTTAATCGATTATGATAATTTTCGTTGTTTTCCCTTTTTCGTCAATCTTTTTTTCAATTTAAACCAATTTCTTTCGATTTCACCTTGTTTTGTCGGCTAAAGTTTAACTCGTTTTCGCCAATTTCACATGTTATTCACCTAAATTTTTCATTGATTAAACATGTTTTCACTGACATTAAGCTTTTTTCACTGATTTTATCCGTTTCTTAACAAATTTGACCAAAACTTTCATCGATTCATATTTTCTCACTATTTAATCTTTTTTAACCAGTTTATTTTATTTTAGCAAATATTCCTTTTTTTTTTATCGGTTATAATTTTTTTCATAGTTTTCTCGTTTTTGGTCTATTTATTTTGTGTTTTTCTTCAGTTTAAACCATTTTTCTACCGATTTTACCAATTAAACTTTTTTTAATTGATTTCACTCGTTTTTACCATTTTAACCCGTTTTAACCCGTTTTTACCTATTTTTCATGTTTTTAAACTAATTTCACATGTTATTCACCTGAATTTTTCATTGATTAAACCTTTTTTCACCGGCTTTACCCAATTTTACTGGCTTTCATTGGTTCATCATTTTTCTTAGAAATTCCATTTGAATTAATTTTCATTGGTCCAGCTTTACCTTTATTTTAATAGATATTACCCGTTTTCATCCATTTTTCATAAATTTTACCCAATATTTTTACCGGTTTCAAATGTATTTAAGATTTCACATGCATTTTTTTCACCGATTTAAAGTGCACATACATTGTACGTGTCTATTTAATTTCAGTGGTATTTTGTTGTAAAGCGGAGTAAAATTAACTCAATTATGTCATAAATATCATATATTAATATATGTTATTCAATCTATTAACTTTAGCATGGGTATTTTCATCGATATATTTAGTTTTTTTCGGTCTAAACTATTTTTCTAATGGTTTGACTTTGTTTTTGTTGGTTAAACTTTTTTCATTTTATTGATTTCATTTATTTTTACCATTTTAACCAATTTTCACATGTTTTAACCGACTTTAGCATTTTTTCAATTATTTTACCCTATTTTCATATATTTCATCATTTTTTTTCGCGAATTTCACTTTCATTGATTTCACATGTATTTACCAAAAATTTTAGCTCAAATAAAATTATACATCTTTAAATGCTTTTAGGTATATCTCAAATTATTTCACTTACCTTATCATTTCAAAGATACTTCTTTATCGATTTAAGTCATTTAACATATTATATTAATTAGTTTATTTCAAATTTCAATGATTTTTAATGATTTTATATATTTTTTTATGATTTACTCGTTCTTAATCAATTATAACCTATTGTCCATTGTTTTTCCGATTTTTTATCAATTTTTTTTGTTTTGTCCTATTCAAACAAAAAAAATCTACTGATTTAGTTCAAACTGTTTTTGCTAGTTAAACTTTTTTTTTCTTTTCTGATTTTACTTATTTTTCTCAATTTAACTTTATATTTCACTGATTTCACATTTTTTTTATCATTTTCATTGATTTCACATTATTCACTGTTGGATGAAGATGAAGAAGAAGTGCAAGGAGATAAGGGAGGTTTTGATGATTTCCAAAACATCAAAATTAGCTAAGTAAGGAATGCTTAGAAACCTTAGAAGAATTTTGATCAAGTAAGAAGACTATCAGAAGGGTCAAAATTCAAGGTCCAGAAGACTACTGATCTTAAGCTGACTTTGAAATCAGACGGGTAGGTTATCAGCTGACTCAAATCAGATGAGTTCAAGTTTTGATCAGCAGAATATCTATCAGACGGGTCATTTTGATAAACAGATTAGAAGAGATCAAGGAGTCTGCACAACGGTAATATATGCACTTGGAGTAATAAATGCTGCAAGAGAAGGGTATTAATGGCAAATGATTGAAGACATTCTCGGATCAGCCGGGTGCATTAAATGCGACTGGAAGAATAGTATAGCAGAGTGTACAGTGCAACCATTGCAGGGAGCCGTTCCAGGAAAAGGGAGACCAGTACTTGTAGCTTTGAAATTTGTCTCATCTTCAACGGATAGATTTAAAAAATAAGTATAAATAGAGCTGGATTCAATAGTTAGAGACAACACAACAATCTGATATTTCATACGCGAAGCAGAATTTCTCTAAGTCTCAAAAACTCAAGAACAACTCACTCGTCTGCTGAAGTCATTTGTTGACAGAAGCTAAGTTGAAGTCAAAAGATAAATCATTTTCTGAGTGAATATGTAATAGGAGAGTGTTGTGAGAAGTGTAGATCAATCTAAGTGAGTGATTTAGCTTCAGAGGATAGGAGTTTCTTTGTGATTTCCTATTGTGAACTTACGGCCATATCATTTGTTGTTTGGCGTAAGTAGAGTATATTGTAAACTAAGTGTTTATAGTATAACCCAAGATCTAAGTGACTTGGAAGAGTAGACTAAATGATTTTTATCCATATAACCACAATAAAAATTCTTTGTGATTTTAACTTGCATTATTTTCTTGCATATTTTCAAATTGCATTAGAACATTTAGAAAACTGTTAGAAGGATTTTTCAAAAGGAGTTTGCAAAAACTGGGGACAAAATTCTTCTTGAAGTTTACTTGTGAAAAACACTGTTTAAAATCCACAGCAAGTATTCTGATTGAAAATTTGATTTTGCTGTAATCTGCTAAGTTATCATCAGAAGAGTGGTCAACTATGTTGTTCAAGCTTTGTGCGCGATCAACTAAGTCTACTTAGAATTCCCGATCAGCTTAGTCTGCTGACAGATGACTTAAAAAGTTTTAAAATCTAAAATTTTCAGAGGTCTATTCACCCTCCCCCCCCTCCCCTTTAGACCTCAACTGACCACTTGGGACCAACAAGTGATTTCAGAGCGGGTGGTTCATTAGAATCAATTGCCTGATCAATGAGCTTGATCCGAGTGTTTTTCAAAGGTTTCAAAGTTTTCAAACAAGCACATTTTTTAAAATAAAAACTTTTTGAAAATAAAAACCCACATCGGCAGTATGAGTTTTGAGGATTGGAAGATTAGGATGGAAATCTTCCTTGTGGCTTACAATGACAACGTGTATACATGTATCACAAAAGGTCCATTCAAGATCACCAAGACTATAAAGGTTGATGAAGTTGATATAGTGGTGAATAAAGAACTCGAAGAGATGACAGCTGAGGAAGTCAAGCTGTTTAATCTTGACAAGGTTGGCCGTTTCATCATGACCAATGCCCTGGACAACGATCACTTTGACAAAGTCAAGCATTGCAAAACTGCAAAGGAAATGTGTGATAAGGTCCGTGACATGAGAGAAGGAAACGACACCATAAAGGAGCACCAGCTGAGTGTAGCTCTTGAAAAGTTAGATAACTTCAAGATGAAATCTGCGGAAACCGTTGATCAGATGGATACAAGGTTTACGAGGACGCTGAATAAAGTTCTAAAGCTGGGAAAGACCTTCACTGACAAATAGATCACTGTCAGAGTACTGAAGGCCATGCCTCCAAAATTCAACATGAAGGTGACGGTTATGGAAGAGTCAAAGGATCTGGGGAAGATCTCTCTTACAGAGCTATTCTCCGTACTCAAGGCATACGAGTATAAACTGCCAATAGTGGGTATTGAAGAAACCTCAACTTCAGGCTCCACAACTGGACTGGTTGCTGCTGAAAACCCAAGAAGAACATCAAATAAGAATAAAGAAATGGGATCATCTGATGAAGCCACACTGCTCACAAAAAGGAGTACACTGCATTGCTGATAAATAATTTCAAGAAGTTCTACAAAAGAAAAATGAAGAACAAATACAACAATACTTCTACTTCTAACCCTACCTCTTATTCTTATGATAGTAAGAATGCTTATAAATCTAAACTAATGTGTTATAATTGCAGGAAATTGGGACATTTCATCAGAGACTACCTATATCCTAAAGATGAAAAGTACACTGAAGAAGAGAAGAGACTAAGAAAGGAGAGAAAACATCATAAAGGCAAGGTGTTGATGGCTGAAGCAGAAAAGCTTGCTGCTATCTACTCGTCTGATTCAGATTTAGACACTTCTGAAGAAGAGTCTACTAAAGATGAGAATCCTGCACTTATTTATCTGATGGCCAAGGAATCTGACGATTCTGAGGATGAGGTAGTTTCTCTTGAAAATGAATTATTTAATTCATTTGAGCAAATGGTTGTTAATAATACAAGCATTGTTGATGCATTTGTCAGGCTTAAGGAAGAGATGATATTGCTAAGAGAGCAAAATAGTTCACTGAAACTTAAGGTTGAAAGACCAGAAGTATCAACTGAATACAAACTGCTTAAGCAAGAGAATGAATATCTGAAAGCTGAATGTGAAGTATATAAGGGTAAAATCATGGAACTTGAAAAAGTTATAGAATCTCATGATAAGTCATCTGTTGCATCCACGCATATGTCTAGTAAACAGAAGATGCCTTTAGAACATGATAAATTAGAACTGAATCATACTGAAAAATTCATATTTGCTGACAATAGTGAGGTCATTTTGTACGTTCAGACAACTAAACCTGCTTCACCTGAGAAAAAATTAAAGGAGAAGAAAGCTCATAAGGCTAAGAAGAGCAAATAGCCAAAAACAGAAAAACAGACTGGTAAAGCTAAACAACAGAGTCCTAGGAAGTCTGCTGGAACTCCAACAGTAGTGTTGCAAGATCAATCAAAAGGTCAACGTTCTGATTTGCAACCTGACCTCGGATGGCTCAAGAATTACCCACCAGAGCTGGTGATTGGTGATCATTTGGATAGAGTAAAGACTAGAAGAGTTGCTGCAAATGATGCTATATTTGTCAACTTTCTATCTCAAATAGAGCCTAAACAAGTAGAAGAAGCTCTCTGTGATTCTAACTGGATTGAAGCTATGCAAGAAGAGCTGAATCAATTTGAAAGAAATGAAGTCTGGTACTTAGTTCCCAGATTAAGTCATCAAAGAGTCATTGACACTAAGTGGGTTTTCAGAAATAAGATGAATGAAGATGGTATTGTCACCAGAAATAAAGCAAGACTGGTGGCCAAGGGATAATGCCAGAAAGAAGGCATTTACTTTGATGAAACATTTTCACCCGTAGCAAGACTTGAAGCAATAAGACTGTTTCTAGCCTATGCTGCTCACAAGAACTTCACTGCTTATCTGAGGGATGTGAAGTCTGCTTTTCTCAATGGAGAATTGCAAGAAGAATTGTATGTTGAACAAACACCTGGATTTGAAGTCTATTTACAAGGAGATAAGGTGTATCATCTGAAGAAAGCTCTCTATGGACTGAAACAGGCTCCAAGAGTATGGTTTGACACTTTATTTGATTTTCTTTTAATTAAAGTATTTCGAAAAGGTAAAATAGATAAAACCTTGTTCACTGTTGAATAGAAAGAACATATATTACTTGTGCAAATATATGTGGACGATATTATTGATAGAATAGTGTCCTGCAAGCCAACTATTTTGGCTGCATTTAAATTAAAAGGACCATTCAGTTGGATTAATAAATGCATTTTATATGGTCAACTTTATCTTATGTAATAATTATCTACGCATAAGGATAGAAGTCCTAAGATCACAGGGCTAAGGGATAACCCATGGACTGATCTCCAAGGCCGTGATCTAGAACATATTCAAGAGTCGTAGAATCCAATTGAGATAGGACATCGTTTGATTCGGTTAAACTCTCACTAATGTGTATACTCCGATGAACTGGAGAATGTTGGGGTCCACGAGCATGACTGGGATAGTCGATACACATAAGTGGATGACTTGCTGGGATGGCAAGTGCACTGAATACCCCAATAAGGAAATAAATCATCATGGAAGCGGTAGTCGCATATCGGGGTTGAAGTTATTCCAATTTACAATAGTATACGAGGAACGATCCCTAAATACTTGAGGTGATAGGGTTTATCTGGTACGAGAACGTCTATGCTTAGATGTGAGTTTCGACCGACTGAAGATTACCAAAAGGTCTCTGTGGACTCATGTTGGGTATAGATGAACTCGTATGCATGTTCATATCATCAACAAAGGATCCATTGACCCGACTTGATAAGTTGGGAATTTCTCCTATGGATTTCTGTGAGAAATTAATTCTGGTAAAGATCCTTGGTCAAAGTATCTGACGACTTTATGTAAGTAGCTCATAAAGATTAAGTCAAAGAGAATTATTTCGAGATCAGAATGCATAAGGTCAAGACAAAGAAAAGGGAACCGATGAAAATACCATATCCTTAAGTCTCGACTGGGAGATTGATCGATGGAGAGATTATGTCGTATATGGTATTTGTAAATGATAAAAGGTTCACTGAATTAATTCACCAGTGATTGGGCTCCTTGGGCTTGTGGCTAGACATCGACCGTGGAGTGTGGGAGAATTCCTAAATTGGCAGGGGTGCTAATTTTGGAATGATCAGTCGACAGAGTGTTCGATTGATTTAAAGTATTTAATACTTGAATAATTAAATTAATATTTAATTTTAACTCACGACAAATTATGTGGTGAACCTATGGGGGCATACACAATACACATGAAGCGAAAGCGAAGGAAACAACTGGGTCGATTGGGTCGACTAGGTCAAATAAATCGACCCAATTGGAACAAATTGGATCCGATTGGAATTGGATCAAGATTATAAATTAAATTGGAATTTAATTTGTGAGTTAATTAATTAAGTTGGATTTAATTAATTATAGGAATATTTAATTAAATAGACTTGGAGTCTAATTTAAATAATTGGGAGAGTAATTAATTAATTAATTGGGCTATTTAATTTGAAAATTAAATAAAGCCTAATTAAATTAATTAAGTGGGCCATGAATTAATTGAAAGACTTAGTTTTCTAATTAAAAGGGTCATGGCCCATGTAGGAGACTTGGAGTTCTAGTCCTAGGAGGATTAGGAGGGTTAGACACCTATAAATAAGTGGCTAGGTGTCATAACACATACACAACATTCAAGAGCCAAAAACCAAGTCAAGAAAAACACTCTCTCCCTCTCCTCTCCCTAGTGAAATCGACCGCACGCCCTTTCTTCTTTAGGAAGAATTTTTCGATTTCGTTTTTGTTCCAACATTGTTCCATGAAAATAAATCTTAATATATCATGTGTTCTAGCGATCAGGATATATTATTTTCGTGATATTGTGGTGTATCAACTCATAGAGGCGCAACACGTGGGGGCACTGTAGCAGGGCTTTGGATCGACCAACTAGAGGGAGTGATCTGACTTCCTTCGCTGACTAGGATTTGCAAGGAGACATGTATAACATAGATCTTGTTATTAATGTCGTTTATTTAATATTCATATATATACAACTAGAGTAGTATTCTGACAAGATTCCGTAAGAGGCCCTAAAAATTATTAAATTCCGTTGTGCCTAGGGTTGTTTATCTTACCGAATCTCAACAGTGGTATCAGAGCCAACTCTGGCTTTGTATATATATGAGTTTGCAAATTCTGTGTTTTAAATCATATGTTTGATTTATGCATGGCTAGTTCTTTAACTGTATATGTTTTAGGACGTAGATCTGTTTAACTTGGAGTTAAAAGAAAATTGGATTCGAAATTTTATAACGTTAATTTTTAATTTTTGGATTTGGATTTAATTAATTGGATCTGTTTTAATTAAATCAAAAGTAATCGAAACAAAAACAAAAAAAATTAGATCCAACCGCGGGCTGCTGCT
Source organism: Penstemon barbatus (assembly GCA_003313485.2). Taxonomy (NCBI): domain Eukaryota; kingdom Viridiplantae; phylum Streptophyta; class Magnoliopsida; order Lamiales; family Plantaginaceae; genus Penstemon; species Penstemon barbatus. The sequence continues at coordinate 53,027,532 of CM064877.1, read as the reverse complement.
CACGGCAGCGTGCGAGCAGCATGCTGGCTGCGCGTGTGGCACACGGCAGCGTGCAAGCAGCATGCTGGCTGCGCTTGTGGCACACGGCAGCAGCCTATAGGCGGTCTGCCGCGTGCTGTCACGCACTGCCGTGCGCTGCCACGCGCAGCCGCGGCTGCCACGGACAGCTTATGCGCGGACTTTGTGGCCGCGTGTGTTGGCCTGGATTGATCTTAGAGATCTAATTAACAAGGAAAGTTAGAGTTTCATTTGTGATAAGACATTTAATTAGAATTAATGTCTTCTAGTAAGTTACAAAGATTAAAGATCTTGGAGATCTTATTAAACAAGGAAACTTGGAATTTCAATTGTGATAAGAGATTTAATTAAAATTAATCTATTCTAGTAAGTTACCAAGATTAAAAATCTTAGAGATCTTATTAAATTAGGAAACTTGGAGTTTTGGATAAGTTAGAAATCTTGGTGGATTTGGGCACTACCTTAGTTAACTAATCTAGTAAAAATAGGATTATCTTGAGAATCTTAGAGATTTGTAAAATAGGGAAACTTAGAGTTTGGGATAAGATAGTAATCTTAGAAGATTTGTAACTATCTTAATTTACCAACTTTATCAAGATAAGAGTTGTAGATTACTTAGAACTCAAGTAAGAGTTAATTAATCTTAGAGATTAATTGTTAATTCAAAATTAAATTAACTTGGATAATTTTTGTGAATTAAAATTAAAGGAGCCGGTAAATTTACATTTATGCCCTTATGTGAATTTATGCATGTTCTTGAGTGAATATGTGGATTGGTCGATTTTGCCCTTAAGCCCTGTGTAGTTTTGGTTTATTTATTTTATGGGTTGTAATTAAATGGGCCTGATTGGTGCCCTTGCTTGCGCAAACAAATGTATTAGAATAGGGACTTTAATTATATAAGTTAGACTTAGATTAGGCTTAGAGCCGAGAAGACCTCATGAAGACTTGGAGATCCACATGGAGGCTCATAACCTTGGAGGACATGGAGGCCCAATTCATTACATGGAGGCCCAATCAAGAAGGATATTACAAGAAGGCCCATGCATGTATGGGTTTGTAAATTGTAATAGTTAGGACATTTAATTTTCACCCTAAACTGACCAATTGATCCATCGCATGGCTCGTGATGGATCGCATAGGATGGACAATCGATCAATCATATCTTGCTAGGTGATGTATGTTTACTTATATTCTTTGATGTATGCCTTGCATGCTTAGAATAGATCACGTATACAAGATAAAGCATAATCTGATGAGACCTCGCACAAGAATACTTAAAACCTCCAATTGAACTTAAAACTCAATTAGAATATTAAATCGAATAAACGGGCGCATAGAATGGTGTTTATGGTCCGAGCCTATCCAATTACTAGGTCTTAGGCATATCGTACGAATATATCTCGATGTCTTACGAGTCGTGGGTCGAGTTATAGGAAGATGGTATGTATATTGCCTCGATGCACAGTTTAGTGCCAAAGAAGGGGATAGCAAGGTTCTAGGTGCTGTCTCACGAGTCATGGGGCGTCTAGAATTGAACTATTTCTCTTCACGAGTATTGGACATGATTTAACGCGAGTAAGTATGGATGTCTCATGAGTCGTGGGTCCATAACGAAAAATGAGGCTAAATGAACTCAAGGGTTAGCTTCGATGGTTAACCGACGACGTGATCGCCCACCAAGTGGATCAATTGGTATGGCCAACGAGTCATGGGTACTGAGCGATCGCATTTGGGCCTTGAGCCCATTAGGAAATTTTTATTTCCCGAAGCTTATTTGGGGGCATAAGTATTCGATAAAAATAGTGGGAGTAATTTACAAATGAAAACCATGTTTGTAAATTATGCATTGATATTAATTTGTCGCGTATTTATCGTCATGTTTATTACAGTTTTTCATAAGTAATGTATCCTTGAATATTTACCATCATACTTGAATCAAATAAATTGACTGAACCCAAATGAATTTTGAATGACTTCAAAACTTGAGAAATTATTCTCGAGTCCAAGCAAGGACTAATCTCCTTACAAAGATTTCATTGGTTTTCCTTTCGAAGTTACACTTCGACTGGAATGGTGATAGGTTTCACCAAGCTGCCTTTTTTTCGAAGTTACTCTTCAAATAAGAAAGGTGATAAGTGTCACCAAAGGGTCGAGGATGGTTCTCAAGCCCAATTTTCTTGAAGGCAAACATGAAGTCTCCCATAAATGGGAAGTAACATCTCGTTGAAATGCTCAAAAGACTTATGAGATGGAAGAAGAGGAATGAATCCTCTCTGAAGGGAAATAACCTTAGAGGTTTTTCTGTAAAGATGATAAGTTGTAAAGTCAATCAAAATGGTTCTTCTATGGATTAAGATCAAGGGAAAGAAGGAATTGAACATACTCATCCCGTAAGGGATGATTACATTTTATTGAACTTAACCTTGTGGTCAAAGTAATGCATAAGGGTGTTGGACGCCCAATGAAGTACTCAATGATGCATTCAATGCATCTAAAGCCATGAATTATTTAGATTATTAGAATTTTCTTATACCATCCCTTGTCTTAAGGGATGTGATAGTTACATAATGGTTAGAACTGATTGCGCTATAAGATTTATACGCAAAAGGTGGACATAAGCAGATGAGTATGAATACTCATATAACGACTAAATATATTATGCATAGTCAATAAAATATAAATAATCAAGATTCCACACACTTAAGTCGTCGTAAAAACCGAAAGGCGATACACGAGCATTAAAACATATTTCCGAATTAAAGATTCAAAGAATGATCTCGACTAGGTCGAGCTTGACTGGGATGCTACACATAGTAACCGACTTTCGAATCTTGCTTAACGGAAATTAAATTTAGTAGTTGGTTGCTAGGCAACCAAGAGGTATAAACAATTCCAATGGATTCAATCCATTTAAAAGTGTGGAGAAACACTAAAGCATTAGTGGGAGATAAGGCATCTCTTGTACCCTCATGGGTAAAAGTACGCTGTGATGTACAATTCCAAATTATTTTTGGAATAAAGAAGAGAGCCTAATCAATGAAAGCATGTAAGAGATTTGGATCGATTCAAAATCGAACATGCATTAACAAATACGCCATTGATTATTTAATAGAGAATTAGATTCTCGAAATGTGAGACTCGCTCAAAACATTGTCAGTTGTTGAGCATTCTGGACATGTAAATGTCCATTAAGAAATCTTACATGAAATTCCTTATTCATTAAAATAAAACTTGATCGAGAAAATCGAAGATACTGAGCTAAGTATCTATGAAGCCAGTTCCAAAACATATCAAGTAATATGGGTTTTGGTATTGTACCTTCATATGCATTCATGCGCATATGGGGTCTCCCACTTATGTGAATAATCTAGTGGGCGATAAGTTGGAAATAAAATCCATCTTATGCAATTTGTGGTGTATCCGGAAAACTCAATAAGATACGAGTTCTACGATCCTACAAGACAAACTACATTTGTCTCAAGGAACGCACACTTCTTGGAGAAGAATTTCTTGTTGGACAAGAATGAACACAACGTAGAACTAAATGAGGTCACTGAAGCTGAAAAGGCCGAAGAGATCAATCAAGCCGACCCATTACCACAGGCAGTGGGAGAACAAGAGCATGAAAGTGCACCTGAAAGTACACCGATACTTCGTAGGTCAGAAAGACAAAGTAGAGAATACTATGGTTTGCTGCACGAGACTGGACAGTCTCTAAACCGACCCAAGGAATTACGAAGAGGCTATGCTAGACATAGACTCGGGAAAGTGGCGCGAAGCCATGGAATTCGAATTGGACTCCATGCACTCAAACAAGGCATGGGCCTTGGTAGATCCACCAGTGGGAGTGACTCCCGTGGGTTGCAAGTGGATCTATAAGCGAAAGCTTGGAGTGAACGGAGAGGTAATAACCTACAAGGCGCGACTAGTGGCAAAAGGATACACTCAAAGGCCAGACATCGACTTTGAGGAGACCTTTTCGCCCGTCGCAATGCCTAAATCCATTCGAATCTTGCTGGCCATAGCTGCGTGGTATAACTACTAGATATGGCAGATGGATGTGAAGACTGCCTTCCTCAATGGAGACATTGATAAGGAGATCTACATGGAGCAACCAAAAGGATTCGCATCCAAAGGAGATGAACACAAGGTGTGCAAACTCCATAGGTCCATTTATGGACTGAAGCAAGCTTCCCAAAGGTCGAACATCCGTTTTGATTAAACAATCCAAACTTTTGGATTCATCAAAAACGTGTGTGAACCTTGCGTGTACAAGAAGATCAGTGAGAGCACAGTTGAATTTTTGGTGCTTTACGTTCTTCTCATTGGAAACAATGTAAAAGTGTTGTCCAAAACGAAAGCATGGTTGTCTACACAATTTCAATGAAGGATTTCGGAGAAGCATCCTTTGTACTGGGTATTAGGATCTACCGAGATAGATCAAAAGGACTGTTGGGCCTCTCCTAATCACAGTACATAGATAAAATACTGAAGAGATTCAGTATGGAAAATCCATGAGAGGATTGCTTCCGATGAGACATGGAATTGCACTCTCTAAGTCTATGGCCCCAAAGACGCCTGAAGAGATAAGCAATATATCTCAAGCACCGTATGCGTCCGCTATAGGAAGCATAATGTATGGTATGTTATGTACTAGACCAGACGTATGGTATGTTATGTACTAGACCAGACGTAGCATACGCTTTAAGCGTTACAAGTCGCTATCAATTTGATCCAGGTAAGCAGCACTGGATAGCCGTAAAGGCAATTCTGAAGTACCTGAGAAGGACTAATGAATTGTTCTTGGTATACGGTAGATGAGAATTGAAATTGGAAGGCTTTATTGATTCTAGCTTCCAATGTGATGTAGATGATTTCGAGTCAATATTTGGATATAATTGCCTCAATGGTGATGCGGTTAGTTGGATACTATTGCAAATTCAACCACCGAGGCATAAAATATTGTAGCATGTAAAGCTACAAAGGAATGTGTTTGGATGAAAAACTTCGTCCAAAAATTGGACGTCGTACCTAGCATTGTCGAGCCATTACTATCTTCTGTGATAATAATGGAGCTATCTCGCAAGCAAAGGAGTCGAGATCTCATCAGAAATCCAAGCACTTACTAAGACGATACCATTTGATATGTTATATCATTGGTAGAGGAGACATAAAGATGGAATGTGTCACTACGACGGACCCGCTATCTAAGTCATTGCCTCAAAGGCATTCGAATTTTTTTTGTCTAAGATGGGAATCAGAAGTATGAAAAGTTGGCTTTAGTACAAGTGGGAGATTGATAGAATAGTGTCTTGCAAGCCAACTATTTTGGCTGACTTTAAATTAAAAGGACCATTCAGTTGGATTAATAAATGCATTTTATATGGTCAACTTTATAATATGTAATTTTTATCTACGCATAAGGATAGAAGTCCTTAGATCACAGGGCTATGGGACAACCCGTGGACTGATCTCCAAGACCGTGATCTAGAACATATTCAAGAGTCGTAGAATCCAATCGAGATAGGACATCGTTGGATTCGGTTAGACTCTCACTAATGTGTATACTCCGATGAACTGGAGAACGGTGGGGTCCACGAGCGTGACTGGGATAATCGATACACATAAGTGGGTGGCTTGCTGGGATGGCAAGTGCACTGAATACCCCAATAAGGAAATAAATCATCATGGAAGCGGTAGTCGCATATCGGGGTTGAAGTTATTCCAATTTACAATAGTATACGAGGAACGATCCCTAAATACTTGAGGTGATAGGGTTTATCTGGTACGAGAACGTCTATGCTTAGATGTGAGTTTCGACCGACTGAAGATTACCAAAAGGTCTCTGTGGACTCATGTTGGGTATAGATGAACTCGTATGTATGTTCATATCATCAACAAAGGATCCATTGACCCGACTTGATAAGTTGGGAATTTCTCCTATGGATTTCTGTGAGAAATTAATTCTGGTAAAAATCCTTGGTCAAAGTATCTGACGACTTTATGTAAGTAGCTCATAAAGATTAAGTCAAAGAGAATTATTTCGAGATCAGAATGCATAAGGTCAAGACAAAGAAAAGGGAACCGATGAAAATACCATATCCTTAAGTCTCGACTGGGAGATTGATCGATGGAGAGATTATGTCGTATATGGTAATTGTAAATGATAAAAGGTTCACTGAATTAATTCACCAGTGATTGGGCTCCATGGGCTTGTGGCCAGACATCGACCGTGGAGTGTGGGAGAATTCCTAAATTGGCAGGGGTGCTTGGAATGATCAGTCGACAGAGTATTCGATTGATTTAAAGTATTTAATACTTGAATTAAATTAATATTTAATTATAACCCACGGCCAATTATGTGGTGAACCTATGGGGGCATACACAATACACATGAAGCGAAAGCGAGGGAAAAGGAAACAACTGGGTCGACCAAATCGACTGGGTCGATTGGGTCGACTGGGTCAAATAAATCGACTGGGTCGAACCAATTGGAACAAATTGGATCCGATTGAAATTGGATCAAGATTATAAATTAAATTGAAATTTAATTTGTGAGTTAATTAATTAAGTTAGATTTAATTAATTATAGGAAGAATTAATTAAATAGACTTGGAGTCTAATTTAATTAATTGGGAGAGTAATTAATTAATTGGACTATTTAATTGGGAAATTAAATAAAGCCTAATTAAATTAATTAAGTGGGCCATGAATTAATTGGAAGACTTAGTCTTCTAATTAAAAGGGTCATGGCCCATGTAGGAGACTTGGAGTCCTAATCCTAGGAGAATTAGGAGAGTTAAACACCTATAAATAAGTGGCTAGGTGTCATAACACATACACAACATTCAAGATCCAAAAACCAAGTCAAGAAAAACACTCTATCCCTCTCCTCTCCCTAATGAAATCGGCCGCACACCCTTTTCTTCCTTAGGAAGAATTTTTCGATTTCGTTTTTGTTCCAACCTTGTTCCCTGACCCTAGATCTTAAGATATCCTATGTTCTAGCCGATCATGATATATTATTTTCGTGATATTGTGGTTTATCAACTCATAGAGGCGCAACACGTGGGGGCGTTGTAGCAGGGCTTTGGATCGACCAACTTGAGGGAGTGATCTGACTTCGTTTGCTAACTATGATTTGCAAGGAGACGGGTATAACATAGATCTTGTTATTAATGTCGTTTATTTAATATTCATATATATACAACTAGAGTAGTATTATGGCAAGATTCCGTAAGAGGCCCTAAAAATTATTAAATTCCGTTGTGCCTAGGGTTGTTTATCTTACCGAATCTCAACAATTATTTCTGGTTCAACTAACCAACAGATGTGCGACAAGTTCTCCAAGTTGATGCAAAACAAGTTTGAAATGAGCATGATGGGTGAATTGAACTACTTTCTTGGTTTGCAAGTTAGACAGTTGCCTGATGGAATATTCATCAATCAAGTTAAGTACACAGAATATATGTTCAAGAAATTTGGTATGGAAATTAGCTCTACTGTTAGTGTTCCTATGTCTACTGGACTTCGTTTGGATAAAGATGAAGATGGCAAATCAGTGGATATTACCAAGTACAGAGGCATAATCGGGTCACTGTTATATCTAACAGCCAGCAGACCAGACATTATGTATTTTGTTAGGGTTTGTGCGAGATATCAATCAAATCCTAAAGAATCTCATCTCTTAGCTGCCAAAAGGATTCTTAGATACCTCAAAGGCACACCAGATTGAGATTATGGTACCCTAGAGAATCAGGATTTGAACTTATTGGATATTCTGATTCTGACCTTGCTGGTTGCAAGATTGATAGGAAGAGTACTACAAGTGCCTGTCAATTCTTGGGAAGTCGTCTAATCTCATGGATGAGTAAGAAGCAGACTTCAGTTTCTATCTATACTGCTGAAGCTGAATACATCGCTGCTGGAGCATGTTGTGCACAAATACTTTGGTTGAAGCATCAACTAGAAGATTACAACATAAAGATCAGTGGAATTCCAATCTACTGTGATAATACAAGTGCCATCTCACTAACTCATAACACTACAAGTCATGCAAGAACTAAACATATCGAGATCAAACAACATTTTATCAGAGATCATGTGGAAAAAGGGAATGTCGTCATTGAATATGTTCATACTGACAATCAGATTGCTGACATCTTCACCAAACCACTAAGTGATGCAAGGTTTTCAACTCTAAGAGTTGAACTAAGACTACTAAATTTGGATGCATAAGTTGAGGGGGAACTCATCAGAAGACTCGAGTTCATCAGCTTACTCATCTCATTATTTTCAAGGTTAACTCTCAATAGACTACTTAACATATGGATTCTTGAAGTCAGTGGGAACATGTAAGACTAGCGGTACTCTTGATCTACAGATGAAATTTGTTAATGACAGTTAGTTAGAGTTATGTGCTCAGAAGGTTTGTTCTTAATTCTTGAAGATTGAAGATTAATTTATCTTGCTGGATTGACAAACAGCAGAGGAAGATTACTAGCTATTGGTTTTCACTAGTAATGTCAGATACCAGATCACTTTTCTGTCAAATAAGATAAACTCTACTCGTCTGATATATTATATAAGTGTGTACTAAAAACGTTATATCTAAAAACGCATTTTTATAAGTAACAGACTAGTGTCTCTTGAGTTTCCCGCCCATCTGACAATAAAATATAATATTTGAAATCCATAAATCTCGCCCAAATGATCTAAAAACTGTCAGATCAATCTAACGGTCCTCGTGAAACAAGAAAACGACGCTGATAGAAATCTATAAATCTAGATCTCATCAGAAGTGTCGACCTTATGCACCCCTAAAATTTCTAAGCTCTCAAGAAGTTACTAATCTTTTGTTTTCCATCTTAAAGTTCTTAAATTTCACAGTAATACCTGCAATCAAATAAAAAATGGCTGGAGTTGAAGGAAGATACCTAAGTTACAAGTCATACTCATCTGGAACTCCGCTGATGAAGGAGTTAATGGAGAAAATCAAAGAATCTTCACTGGTAAACGTTCTAGAGGCTCACGAAGAACTGGTCTTTGTTGAAGACATTGCAAATTTCTACAGAACCATAAAGATTGACAAGGAGAAGTGCACAATGGTTGCAAAGGTTGGAGAAAAGACGATCTGCATCTCTCCTGTTGTGTTAGAAGAAGTTTATGGTTTGACTAACAAGGGAGGAGAAGTGACAGTTCTGGGCTCTGAATGGGAAGAGGATTTTAGGAAAATCTATGCTAAGGAGGGAGGAAATGTCTGGGATGTTGATTAAAACTCAATTGAAAGATGCTTATAAACGCTTGTAAACATAATTGCGAAGGTTTTGGAATGTTCAACTAGCTCGCTGGATGGTTTGCCACGAAGAAAATTCCACACTATGATTTGCATTTACTATGGGTTGAAGGTTAACTTGGCTGCCCATTTCTTCTACATTCTGCAAATGATGAAGAGTGTTCAGGTTATAATGTTGAGTCATCTGTTCATGGCTCTTGACTGCTCTATGGTGAATGAGACTAGTTCATGCGTTGAAGGGGCTAAAAACGTATGAACCTGTGAGGAGTGAGGCCAAGCTGCTTACTACGCCTAAGAGAAAGGCAAAGGGAAAGGCTGAAAAGCCTGCTGCTAAGAAGCCTAAAATTACCAAACAGACTAGTTAGTTTGCTGATCAAACAACTATCCCTATTGTTGAAGCCGGATCAGCAGAGTCTGAGGCTAAAGTAGCTGATGAGATAGTCACTCAAGTGACTAAACAAATTGAGGAGATGAGTACTGGAACATCTCCTGAAAGGACTGATCTGATGAACCAGTCCAGGTTCAGATTACTCAGAGAATGACAAGAAGTTCAGTGAAAAGATTGCCCATTCTACCAGAACCTACTTGAACTATGACCAAATCCAAGGCAAGGATGAGGGTCACCTTTTTTGAAGAACCAACGAGCAAAGTCAGAGAGGATGAAGTTTCAGCTGAAAGACCAGTTGATGCTGAAGAAAAGGCTGATAAAGAGAAGCCTACTGAAAACTTAAACTTAACCGAGTCTGCTGCTCCAGAAGCAAATCAGCAGACTAGCACAATAGTTGAGGAGAATGTGCCAGATGTGCCTCTCATCCACCCTCAGCCTATTGATGTTGTTCCACTTGCAACAGTGGAATCCCCTGCCATCAGGAAGAAAAGAAAATGTAATGGAAGGGTGTCTGCTGCTCAGAAGAAAAGAGAAGAAGCTGCCAAAAAGAAGAAGGAAGAAGAACAGGCAAAACAGACTACCAGAAAGCTCTCGAGCTTAGTAAGCTTGAAGCTAAGCCAAAGCAACTGCCTGCGGCTGAAATAACTGAAAAAGAAGAACAAGACCTAGCAATTGCACTTGAAGCCAGTGTCAAGGAAACCCATGGTCCAAGACAGAGTGGGGGAATTATCATTGGTGAAAAAAAAGAAGCCTAGGTCTGATATGCCTGCTCCCAAACCAGCAAAGAAGAAAAGAAGCGAGATCAAACATGCTCTGGACATTGTAGACAGCAGCCCAGAAGCATTCAACAAGTTTACAGCTGAGTTGGAGAGGTACAACCAAATGTTAATTCGTCAGAGTCTCTTTGTTGCAGAAAAAGTGAGATACAACAGATGGAGGGACAATCGTCTGACGAAGACAAAAGATCAGATTATGCGCTGGAAGGAGTTTGATGCTAAGGAAGCCTAGGTGCTGAGATGGCTTCAAACCGGCTGCATAAGACAAGCTTTAGACTCAGACCACTTCCACAACATGCTAGATTATAAGATGAGGAAGCTGGCTAAAGCTGAGGCAAAGAAGATCACTGACTCTGTCCCTGAGGAGCCTCAGGAGAATGAAGACCTTGTTGACAGAGCAGTTAAGCTGGCCATTTCCATAACTTTAGAAATGTGGGGCAAGAGAATCAGATTTCAGAAGGGAGAATCTAGCTCAGTGACGCCCATGCCAAGCCTACAACAAATTGTCTTTGGACCATCTGTCAAAGCCTATGAAAAGCTGCCAGAGCATAATTACTCACCCTTTCAACCTCATGATGTATTTATTTATAAAACGGTGGTGTCTGCTGATGGTACTGACAATGTTACAATGACAGAGAAGAGAACAATGGTTCAACAGACTAAGGAGAACAAGGCAAGTACCTCATCAGTGGAGTTGTCTACTGACCAACAGAAGACTTCACTTGATGATGTTATAAGGGAGAATGAGCCACTTGCCATTGAGTGGAAAGCTCCTGAAGAAGCCCAAGTTGCACCAGCAGACATTCCTTCAACTTCAGCAGACGTTGCCTCAACATCTACTGAAGTGCAACCAACTATACTGGAGTCAATTCAGCAGTCGATTGCCAACTCTATGAAGGAAATGGAGGAAAGGAACATAGAACAGATGAAGAAATTTGAGGAATTGGCCTCATCCCTGCTGAACACTGCTGCTGCTGGAAGACAACCCACTGTTGCTGCTCCCAGTCCACAGATAGTTGATGAGATTGCAGAAATCAAACAAGGTATACAGACTATCAAGCTGGATCTGGAAACACTTGGAGCAAGATCACAAAGCAACACACCCGGGTGGAACAATGTCAACAGAGTTGTTGCTGAAGCATTGCATAACCATGAGCAATCTAGCAGAAAAATGCTGAAGACCTTCACCTCAGCTGCTGAGATAATTTTCGAAACTCAAGGCACTCTGCTGGATCAGATTTATCTAACCTTTAAAAATGTGGAGGTTTTTGCTGAAGCACAACAGGCCAGAAGAGATGTACATATGGATGTTGTTGAAGAGAACATCAGACACATCTGTGAAGCAATCAACATCACACCAGACTTGCCAAAGGCCAAAGGAATTACCTGAGGAGCTGCTTTTCAACCATGATGCTAATAACAAAAAGGGGGAAGATGGTGGTTCAACAAAGACGGCTGATGCTGATGATGATGCTACTGAGCAATTGGAGGATTCTCGCATATGAGAAGACTAGAGAAATCACAAGCAAACTAATTGATGAAGTAGCTGCTGAGGAAGAAAAAGAAGAAGATGCTGATGATTCTAACTCTTCTGATTCTGAACAGTCCAAGGAACCATCAAAGACAGACAAAAAATTGATGCTGCCAAGGACTCAGCTAAAGAACAGTTAAATCCATATACAAAGTACAAAAACTTTGAGGAGTTGAAGAAAAGAATATATGCCTTAAACTCCTCAAGTGATGAAGATGATAAAGAAGAAGAACAAGCAAGTACAGATGAAGAGAAGGAAGACTAGACTAGTTCACTACACTAGGTCACTTGTGAAATTTTTCTGTAATTTACTTTATGCACATCTCATCAAATAACTTGTAACTTGTAAACATCTTTCAATATCTATAAAAGTTCAAGTTTTCTTCCAACAAATCATTTCTATCTCAGAAATTTTTTAGGATCAAAACTTTAGTATAGGTACAAGTACTTAGCTGGAGTTTTGTCATCATCAAAAAGGGGAAAATTGTTGGATGAAGATGAAGAAGAAGTGCAAGGAGATAAGGGAGGTTTTGATGATTTCCCAAACATCAGAATCAGCTAAGTAAGGAATGCTTAGAACCCTTAGAAGAATTTTGATCAAGTAAGAAGACTATCAGAAGGGTCAAAATTCAAGGTCCAGAAGATTAGTGATCTTAAGCTGACTTCGAAATCAGACGGGTAGGTTATCAGCTGACTCAAATCAGAAGAATTCAAGTTTTGATCAGCAGAATATCTATCAGATAGGTCATTTCGATCAACAGAGTAGAAGAGATCAAGAAGTCTGCACAATGGTAATAAATGCACTTGGATTAATAAATGCTGCAAGAGAAGGGTATTAATGGCAAATGATTGAAGACATTCTCGGATCACCAGGGTGCATTAAATGCGAATGTCTGAATAGCACAACAGAGTGTACAGTGCAACAGTTGCAGGGAGCCGTTCCAGGAAAAGGGGGACCAGTACTTGTACCTTTAAAATTTGTCTCATCTTTAACAGATAGATTTCAAAAACAAGTATAAATAGAGCTAGATTCAAAAGTCAGAGACAACACAACAATCTGAGATTTTGTACGCGAAGCAGAATTTTTCTAAGTCTCAAAAGTTCAAGAACAGCTCACTAGTCTGTTGAAGTCATTTGTTGACAGAAGCTAAGTTGAAGTCAAAAGATAAATCATTTTCTGAGTGAATCTATAATAGGAGAGTGTTATGAGAAGTATAGATCCATATAAGTGGGTGATCTAGCTTCAGAGGATAGAAGTTTCTTTGTGATTTCCTATTGTGAATTTACGTCCATATCATTTGTTGTTTGGCGTAAGTAGAGTATATTGTAAACTAAGTGTTTATAGTATAACCCATGATTTAAGTGACTTGGAAGAGTGAACTAAAAAGGATTTTTATCCATATAACCACTATAAAAATTCTTTGTGTTTTTAACTTGCATTATATTCTTGCATATTTTCAAATTGCATTAGAACACTTAGAAAACTGTTAGAAGGATTTTTCAAAAGGAGTTTGCAAAAACTGGGGACAAAATTCTTTCTAAGTTTACTTGTGAAAAACACTGTTTAAAATTCGCTGCAAGTATTCTGATTGAAAATTTGATTTTGCTGTAATCAGCTAAGTTATCATCAGAAGAGTGGTCAACCTGCTGTTCAAGCTTTGTGCGTGATCAGCTAAGTCTACTTACAATTCCCGATCAGCTTAATTTGCTAACTGACGACTTGAAAAGTTTTAAAATCTAAAATTTTCAGAGGTCTAGTCACCCCCTCCCCCCCCCCCCCCCTCTAGACCTCAACTGACCATTTGGGACCAACATTCACATACTTTGACCTTTTTCCAATGATTTAACTCATTCTTCATATATTTCACCCATTTTTCACTTATTATACCGATTTGTTTCCCATGTCTTCACAAATGTCGGCAAAATTTTCATCGATTTCACATGTATATATCGATTTTACCAACACTTTTTATTACCGATTTCACCCATTTTTTCAATATTTCATCCAGATCAATTTCAGATGTTTTCATCAATTACATAAAATTTATTTGATCGGTTTTACCAATTTTCATTGATTTTCATCTATTTTTTCACTTATTTCACACGTTTTTTCTCAAAAAAGATCCATAAAAATTTGAGATCATGTTTCTGATGTCAAATAAAGATTACTTAGTTGACCAAGGCATAAGCATTTTTGTTCATCCATAGGTATGAATGATTCCACTCTAACATATTTTATGATATTTAAAAGAATTTGTTTTTTTTAAGGAGTGACATATTGTACAAAATCTTTAGATGAAACAAATAATATTTTTTACATAACAACATATTGGCAATACATTATGATAAGTTTGCAAATATACGTTAGCAACTATTCAAAATAATAGTATTTTAATTTTAATTTTTATGTGTTATAGGAGAACAATAATGAAATTGTAAAACTGATGTAAGAGTTAATTTCTTAATTATTGGAATTAATGTAGAAAATAATTATAATAAAACTTCATATCTAATTTAAATATACTTTTGTTTTACTTCCATATTCATGGTGCCTGGTTAGGAGGAAAGGAATTTACAAATTTTCTTTAATTATTTTCTTACCAATTTTTTATGAGAAAATTTAAGGAAAATTCATGTCTAATTATATTTTATTTGCAATTTTCCTTTTATTAATATACTTAACAACCTGAATAAGAGTATTTTTATCTTCACAAAAAAAAAACTTAAATTATTCACTCTTTTAGTATTACCTTATTTAGCGTTATATTAAATCTTACCACAAAGAGATTATGTAGATATAAATATATCCATAGACCTATATATTTAATAGCAAATTTTCATCACTTTGCATTAATAATATTGTGAAACATATTTCGTTAGTGTAAAACTAATCAAAAGTTCTATCGAAAACTCAAATGCTTATGTGTGAAATTAAATTGAAATGAAATTGTGTCAAATCTCGTTTATAATAATCTGAAAGTTCATCTTATTGATTTAAACATCATAGTAACTTCGTCGAAATTGTCTTGACCTTGACCCATGTTTCACAGAATGTATACACTCAGAGCAGATAAAAATACTTTGAAGACTAAAGATTGAAGGGGGTTTTTGATGATTTACAAAAGTCATCAGCCAAGTAATCAAACCTTAGCAAAACTTTGGAAATATTTAACCAAGGAAGACAAGCTAAATCAGATGGGTTAAATATTTTGGTCCAGAAGACTACTGATTTGTTGCTGCATTTGAAAACAGACTGGTGGATCATCAGCAGACTCAAATCAGATGAGTTCGATTTGAGTCAGCAAATGTTCATCAGAAGAGTTGTTTCGATCAGCAGAGTGGAAGTGATCATAGAGTCATCCCAACGATAATAAATGCACTTGAAGTAATTAATGTTGTAAGATAAGGGTATTAAAGACAAATGATTGAAGATATATATCGGATCAGCAGAGTGCATTTAATGCGACTGACAGAATGTACAACAGAGTATACAGTGCAACAATTGCAGGTAGTCGTTCCGGATTTTGGGGACCAGTACTCTAGGAAAGTTGAGTTTATCTCTCTTCAACGGACAAATTCAAACCTCGAGTATAAATAGTTCGAGTTTCAAGAGTTAGAGACAAGCACAATACATTTGAGAGCTAAAATTCAAGAGCAAAAATCATCTAAGTCTCAAAACTCAAGAACAGAACACTATCAGCTTAGTCATCTGTTGATAAAAGCCGAAGTTGAAGATCACATACATATACAAATCTTAGTGGTTCTGTTAGAAGAGAGTGTTGTGAGAAGTTTAGATTCGTCTTTGTGAGTAATCTAACTTCGGAGTGTAGGTCTTCTAAGTGATTTCCTACAACGAACTTGTGGCTTATCATTTGTTGTAAAACACAAGCATTGTATACTGTTTACTAAGTGTTTATAGTATAACATAAGATCTAAGTGACTTGGAAGAGTGGACTAAAGGATTCCAATCCATATAACCACTATAAAAATTATGTGTGTTTGATCCTTTGCATATTTTCAAAAAGTCTTCAAACATTCAACTGATTAAAAGATTTTCAAAGGAGTTTTAAAACTTGGGACAAAATCTTTTAAATAAAGAAAACTATTTGTGAAAAACACTTGTTAAGTCCACTGCAAGTAAGTAACTCAAATTCAACTTAACTTAAAATCAGATAAGTAATATCAGAAGAATGGTCAGCTCTGCTAATTAAGCTTTGTGCGCAATCAGCTATGTAGTCTCACGCATTCTCGATTAGCTTAGTATGCTGACAAGAAAAAGTTAGAGATTTTTGTAAAAAAAAATTCAGAGGTCTATTCACCCCTATTCCCCTCTAGTGTGTTTTTCAAAGGTTTTCAAAAGTTTTCAAAATAGCATATTTTTTAGAAACAAAACTTTTTGAAATATGGAGCGTATCAGTCATGTTCTCCACATTGGTGGTATGAGTTTTGAGGACTGAAAGATCCGTATGGAAATCTTCCCTGCTGCTTATAATGATAATATGTATATGTGCATAACTAAAGGTACTTTTAGATTATTGTAATTATTTTTTACATCACACCAATAAAACTTGAGTTGACATATTTACAATATTTTTTTATAAAAAATACTTGCAAAAAACAGTATAATAGTCAAATATTTAACAGTAATCAAGTTCGTTTCAATTAACATAAATAGATTTTTGTTTAATTTATAATTGTAATTAATTAAATTGTAATAAATATGTGAAAAAATTAGATATATTCATAATGATGTTAATATAAATTGGTGTAAAGAAAAAATGTTCCAAATATTATAGTTATAATTATATCATACCAATTAAATTTGAGTCGAATGATTGACCAAAATCAACAAATTTCATCAATTAACGATTTACGAAGGGGTTAATGATACTATAGGTCTAGGTTCTCCATTTGGAGTAATTTTTTTACCAAAATCAACAAATTTCACTAATTAACGATATATGGAGGGGTTAATGATAATATAAGTGTAGGTTCTTCATTTGGACGAATTTGTTTACCAAAATAAACAAATTTCATTAATTAACAATTTACATAGGGGTTAATGATACTATAAGTGTAGGTTATCCGTTTGGAGTAATTGTTTTTCTTACCAAAATCAATAAATTTCATTAACTAACGATTTACGGAGGGGTTAATGATACTATAAGTGTAGATCCTCCGTTTGGAGTAACGTTTTACTAAAATCAATAAATTTCACTAGCTAACGATATACGGAAGGGTTAATGATACTATAAGTCTAGGTTCTCCGTTTGGAGGAATTTTTGACCAAAATCAACAAATTTCACTAACGATTTCGGAGGGTTTAATGATACTATAAGTGTCAGTGCTCCGTTTGGACTAATTATTGTACCTATACCTATAGTAAAAAAAAATTATATTTTTAATAAATATGTTTTATACATTTTCCATAAAAATACTTGTATATAATCAATCATTTTAAATTTATTTTTATTTTAATAAATTAGAGTATAATTTTTTTTCTAGTTGTAAAAGCGAAAAAACAAATATAGTTGCAAAATTTGCAATAAATGAACTCTATTGTTCGAGGTTCGGCCTTCTGTTGTCACGAATGACTCAGCTCCTGAACCGGTCATTGTTGGAGTCACTTGGCTGATCAACGAACTTGGTGGTTTAATACTCAGCTATTTGGCTCTGTTGATGGAATAATTAGTTGTCTGTTGGAATAATTTATTAACTCAAAGATCAGATAAGTCATAAGTGGTCATATAAGTTGAGTTAATTAAAATGGAATTGAGTAAAATGTTTTGACGATGACGAAAAGGATATAAGAGAAGTTATCTAATAAGTAATGGAAAGCTTAGTAAATCTCGCTCACTGTCTGGAACCTAAATGACCAAAACAGCTCAGTGGAAATTGATAGAAATAGTGTCCTGCAAGCCAGCTGTATGGCTAGCATTTATTGTAATAAATGAGGAACTATTCAATTTTGATTAATAAAAGCACTTTATTAGATGGTCATCTTTATCTTATGTAATAATTATCTACGCATAAGGATAGAAGTCCTTAGATCACAGGGCTATGGGACAAACCGTGGACTGATCTCCAAGGTCGTGATCTAGAACATATTCAAGAGTCGTAGAATCCAATCGAGATAGGACATCGTTGGATTCGGCTAGACTCTCACTATTGTGTATACTCCGATGAACTGGAGAACGCTGGGGTCCACGAGCGTGACTGGGATAGTCGATACACATAAGTGGGTGGCTTGCTGGGATGGCAAGCACACTGAATACCTCAATTAGGAAATAACTAACCATGGAAGCGGTAGTCGCATATCGGGGTTGAAGTTATTCCAATTTACATTAGTATACGAGGAATGATCCCTAATTACTTGAGATGATAGGGTTTATCTGGTACGAGAAAGTCTATGCTTTGATATGAGTTCCGACTGACTGGAGATCACCAGAAAGTCTCTGTGGACTCATATTGGGTATAGAGGAACTCGTATGCAGATTCATATCATCAACAAAGGATCCATTGACCCGACTTGATAGGTTGGGAAATTCTCCTATGGATTTATGTGAGAAATTAATTCTGGTAAAATCCTTGGCCAAGGTATCTGACGACTTTATGTAAGTAGCTCATAAAGACTAAGTCAAAGAGAATTATTTCGAGACCAGAATACATAAGGTCAAGACAAAATAAAAGGGAAACCGATGAAAGACCATACCCTTAAGTCTCGACTGGGAGATTGATCGATGGAGAGATTATGTCGTATATGAAAATTGTAAATGAGTTAAAAGGTTCACTGAATTAATTCACCGGTGATTGGGCTCCATGGGCTTGTGGCTGGACATCGACCGTGGAGTGTGGGAAAATTCCCAAATTGGCAGGGATGCTAATTTTGGAATGATCAGTCGACAGAGTGTTCGATTGATTTAGAGTAGATGTTGCTCGAATAATTTAATTATATTTAATTATAACCCACGGCCTATTATGTGGTGAACCTACGGGGGCATACACAATACACATGAAGCGAAAGCGAGGAAAAGAGAACAAAATGGGTCGACCGAATCGACTGGGTCGATTAAAATGTGTGGGTCGACTGGGTCGACTCAATTGGAGCTAAAATGGATCCGATTGGAATTGGATCAAGATCATAAATTGGAATTCAATTTGTGAACTAATTAATTAAGTTTGATTTAATTAATTTAAGGAAAAATTAATTAAATAGACTTGGAGTCTAATTTAATTAATTGGGAGAGTAGTTAATTAATTGGGCTATTTAATTGGGGGATTAAATAAAGCCTGGTCAAATTAATTAAATGGGCCATGAATTAATTAGGAAGACTTGGTCTTCTAATTAAAGAGGGTCATGGCCCACGTAGGAGAATTAAAGTCATAATCCTAAGAAGACTAGGTTAGGGAGATAACTATAAGTAGGTTACTTACAGTTGTCTCACACACACAACTCTAAGAGCAAAAACTGAGCAAAGGAAAAAATTATCTCTCCCTCTCCCTAAACCAAATCGGCCGAACCCTTCTTCCTCTTTGGAAGAATTTTTCGTTTTCGATTTTAGCTCCTAAGTCGTTCTTTAATCCTAGATATTAATATACCCTATGTTCTAGTCGATTAGGTTATATTAATTTTCGTGATATTGTGGTGTATCAGCTCGTAAAGGCGGAACACGTGGGGCGCTACTAGCAGGACTTTGGATCGACTCAACCGAGGGAGAAAAGGCAACTTTGCTGAGCCACTTGGATTTGCAAGGAGACAGGTATAATTTGGATCTAATTATTCTTGTCGTTATTATATTCATATATATACAACTAGAGATTATCCTGGCAAGATTCCGTAAGAGATACTATAAAATTTTAAATTCCGCTGTGCCTAGGGCTGTTTATCTTACCGGATCCCAACAGAAATGAGCTGAGTGGTCATGAGTTGAGTGATCATGAGGTAAGTGATCATCAACTGATCACTCAACTATTTGGCTTTAAATTTGCTGATGACCGAATCATCAGTTTTTAAAAAATTATCAATATATTTTCAAATTACAGAGGACTTAGTGTTATATAACCATTTAACATACAATTTGATCAAAATAATCACCGAATAATCAATTTTTAAAAAATATTATCGATATATTTTCAAATTACGGAGAACTTAGTGTTACATTACCATCTAATAGGCAATTTGAATGAAATAATGACTGAAAATTTCAATTTTTTTAGATTATAGATATATTTTCAAATTACAAAGGACTTAATGTTACATAACCATCTAATAGACCCGTGCAAAAATTTATGATGTAGGTGAGGTTGATAGCAAAAATCCAGTAAGAAGAAATCAAACTTTGGATGATTATATGTCGCCTCATAACACAATACAATCGACAGATATCAATTATAGACTTCAAAAAGACCTAATGACCCATGTGTGGCAAGATTTGGATCACAGACGTAAACCGCGTTTGTGAGATATATTTCAAATTAATTCGTATTTTATTGAGGTGTTATATTGCTTAAGTGTTTTTCCACTTGTTTGTTTTTATTTTGTTTAAGGATTTTCTTGCTTAAGTGTATGTTAAATTCTTTGTTCTTATTTTATTAATCAAATTAAATAGTATTGTTCCAATTACTTTGCATTTCAAGTTATTAAAATTCATGTTGGTGATTTAATGTAATAAATATAGTAACAAAAATTTCAACACAAAAATATGTTTACAAAAATATTATAAATAAAGTATGAATTTGAATTTTTTATTCAAATGTTTAAATTATATTTTCAAAGTAGTTGAAATATTATATTATTCATATATAATATATATATATATATATATATATATATATATATATATATATATATATATATATATATATGTAACCACCTATATTCTAATTAAATTATTTAGTTTTAATTGTCATTTATTTTAAAATGAAATTAGAATTTTAATCCAATAAATTAAAATGTTTTAGAAAATATGAACAATAAAAAAGTTGAACAAAAAAATTTAAATTAGAAAGTACATCACAAATCACATATTTTTAGCATCTCCCCTCCCCCAACCTCATTAATTGTTAGCAACCCAACCTCTTCCTAGCCCAACCCCCATTGGGTTAGCCTTAATAGGTCCGCTCTGACCAAATTTTAAAACTGACGTGTCATATAGCATTTATTGGCCTAAAATCTAAATAATTAGTTTCTCATAATTGGGGAATCTTATGTTTTTTTTTTTTTTTTTTTTTTTTATAATTCTGGGGAATCTTATGTTAAATTAAGATCCGTTTGAATTGATATTGATTTTGAAACGTGTGTTTCATTTATGGGTGAGCCAGGGGTGGGTTTGGGACGGGTTCGGGGACTAAGGACACGGGTATTATAAATTTCAGAATTAACACTTTAAATCTCAAATATGTCCTATAATAATATAGGTACCCGCTTTTAGTACCCAAATTATTACGAGACGGGACAGATCGGGTTAAAATTGCGAGTTCCATGTTTTTCTTACCCAAAAATTGCACGGACCTAATAAAATTAAATTACATAATTAATTTCTCGTCCCTTTTCTTTTATTGAAATGAATCATTTTTATCTATTATTTACATAAACATAACAATTAAAAATCATTTCAAACACATCCAAATATGATTTAAAACTATATAATGGAAAAAATTATTTTTTTGGTACCATAGGATAGACTTACTTGCTATTTCGGTACCACTGGATACGAAAATTCAAATTTGATACCATAGGATAGGTTCTCATAGCAATTTTGGTGCCAAACCCAATTTTCCACCAAAGTCAATGATAATTTAACCCCTATGAAATGCATAATGTTCAATTGTTCAATTTACCCCCTTGTGGTTTAAAAAATAGCATCTTACCCCCTGAAATTTTGTAAAAATTTTACATCGCCTCCTTGATATTTTTATGGGCGGCAATTTGTCCATTTTTATTATAATAATGTGACATTTTACCCCTTGTTTTATGATAAATGTGGCAATTTATTCCCCTATGTTAAATAAAATAGTGTGCATACATACTCTCAATTTCGGCAAATGAGTTACAATCTCCGACTGAATGGGGTAAATTCATTAAAATTTTACAGGGGATAAATTGATTTTTTTTTCCAAATTAAAGATGGGTAAATTGCCATTGACTTTGTAGAAAAATTGGATTTGATACCAAAATTGCAATGAAAACCTATCTTATGGCTTAATCCCACTTTGCACCCTACAAATAGAAGCATTTTTCATTTTGCACCCTACAAAAAAATTTATCCCAATTTTTCACCCTACAAACCTCTATTTCATTTCAGATTGCACCCTCAACCATTTTCAGCCCATTTAAGTCGCCTGAGTAAGGGTAAATTCGTCCATTCACGTTTATTAACCACCCCAATTTCCCTCAAAAAATAATATATGAGCAAAATTGACATATCACCATAATAACTTAAAAAAGGATGAAAAATAGAAAACAAGTTTTACAAGTAACATATTCTCAATTTCTCCTCTTTCTTCTTCAAACTCAGTCCAATGTCATCTTTTTCTTTTCTGAAGAAAAATGGGTTGGGTGCTAAGAAAAGAGAATGAAGTGTGTTTACCATATTCTCAATTTCTCATCTTATTTACGTTTTGATTTTCATTTTCGTTAACAACTCTATTATACTTGTTTGTAGAATTAGTAATTAGGGATAACTACATGTACATTCTCGTAATTATTCTAGATTAGTTTCAATAATTATATGTAAAGTGAAAAAGAAAAAGGCGGAAATGGACTCAACTTGAAGAAGAAAGATGAGAAATTGAGTAAACCCCCGTAAGACTTGTTTTCTATTTTTAATTTTTTAAGTTATTATGGAGATATGTCAATTTTGCCTATATATTATTTTTGGGGGGAATTGGGGTGGTTAATAATGTGAATGGACCATTTTACCCTTACTCCGACAACTAAAATGGGTTGAAAATGATTGAGGGTGCAATCTGAAATGAAATAGTAGTTTGTAGGGTGCAAAGTGGGATAAATTTTTTTGTAGGGTGTAAAGTGAAAAATACTCCTATTTGTAGGGTGCAAAGTGGGATTAAGCCCCTATCTTATGGTACAAAATTTGCATTTTTGTATCCAATAGTACCAAAAGTGCAAGTTAGCCTATCCTATAGTTAAAAAAAAAAACAATTTTCCCTATATAATGATACAAAATAATTATATAAGTATGTGGTAAGATTTTAAAAAAGAATATTAGGTTTAAAAGTAAAAGAATTCATTAAATAGTGTCAATTAAGCAGCTAGATAATTTCGTAATTGTAATTTAGTGAAGTGTATACATTATTTAATACCCCATTAAAGAGATATAAACGGGTTCGGGTATTCGCCGTTGGAGAGACCAATTTCAAACCTGCCCCATATTTTCATAACAAAATACGAGTATTTCAAGTTCGGGTACCCACAAATTTCTTAAAATACGAGACGGGCGATTTGGGCCAAAATTCCAAACCTGCGAAACTTTTGAGGCAAAATAAATGAAATCAGGCCCTTAAGTTTTTTAATCAACTATAATTGATTTTCTTCAAAATGCTAACTCTCTAATTTAACCCAAACTAGGGATGGGCGTCCGGGTCGGGTTTTTTGGGACCAGTCTCGACCTGATCGGGTATTTTTCGTTTGAAACTGAAAAATGAATTTTTTGATATTTCGGGTTCGGGTACACGAACCTGAAATATATTTTCGAGTTGGGTTTCGGGTATTATGTTTACACCCTTTCGGGTATTCAATAAAATAAATTTTTGCCCCAATTTTATTATATTTTTGTGTATTGTAACTTTTATTTTTATTGTGATATTTTGATGCTAGGAGTTTGATTGTAATATTATTGAATGTTGAAGACATAAGAATTATATGTTGTGTTTTGTTTAGGAATTCTTGATACTTGATAGTAATCTTTATTGAAGATTTGAGACTTTTTTGTTGTATCTGTTTTGGAGTTATTGTGTACAATTCAATGTTTGAATTCATTTATTTCACAATTTTACATACATATATGCAATGTTATTAAAACCGGACCGGATTGGTCAGTCCAAAATCGATGACACCGGCGAACCGGTTTGGACTGGTTCAACCCTTCTGAATTTTCCTTTTTTTTTTCTTTTTTTTTCGATTTTTTAATGTTACAATTTTACTTACATATATGCAATGTTATTAAAACCGGACCGGATTGGTCAGTCCAAAATCGATGAAACCGGCGAACCGGTTTGGACTGTTCAACCCTTCTGAATTTTCCTTTTTTTTTTCTTTTTTTTTTCGATTTTTTAATGTTAAAAATAAATTAAAATTTATTGTAGAAGGTAGGATTTGAACACCTAACCCTAACCTCTTCTATAAACCTAACCTCTTCTATAAAATATAACTTCCTTACCATTTGAGATAAATCATTTTTTATGCAATTTTAGTACAAAAATATAAATATTAGAAAATGTGTGGCCAAATTTATTTATAAATTAAATTATGATAATTAACTCAAATTAACATTGTACACATTATCAAGGAAAATTACTACTCAAATAATAATTTTTTTATTAAAATTTGTTCTATAAGATATTTCTTTTCAATATTATTTTTAGGATAAAAAGTGACAAATTTTAAAGTCAAATCGATATATTATGCAAATTTAATTTTGAATATTAGACTTTTATACATAATCATATTTTAAAATTTATTAATATCCTAGTTTGTTATATTTTTAACTTACACTTTTAAAATTTTATAAAGAAATATAATCATACTATATTTATTTGAAGCTTACAAATTAATATCACATTACCGTTATGATATATGTTAAATAATTATTATATGATTTAATTTAAATATAATCTATGATTTTGTATATTTGAAATTAATTGTAGGATAATGTTTAAATTTTATGCATATTACGTATACTTTAAAATTAATTGTATTTATTATATCATTATGACGTCATCCGATCCAACCAGCGGTTTAACCTGTTCGACCAGTAAAATCAGTGGCCAATTGGCTCACCGGTTCACTGTCCGATCTGGTTTTGAAAACATTGCATATGTTAAAAAATAAAATTTCTTGTACATTTATATATATATATATATATATATATATAAATTGAAATTTCGGGTACCTAAAATACCCAAAAATTTCGAGTACCCAACCCAAAATACATAAAACCCTAAATACCCGGCCCGCACCCAGCCCTAACCCAATCTGAATTCAAAAAATTCTACTTTTTTTCTTTTTTTAATAAAACGTGTTAAATGTCTATTCCAAAGTTTGAAATTAATCAAACTCAGTCGAAAACCCTCGAGAAACAGTTTTCGTAATGGCAACTTGGAGGCACCCATTGCTCCGGCGAACTCCTTATCCATATTCTCCTCCACCGCCGTTCTTTTCCTACTCCACCACCTCTCATAAACCCCAAATCAGACGCAAATTTGTCAAATGTATGGAAGAATCCACATCCTCCACTCTCACTCAAT
Source organism: Penstemon barbatus (assembly GCA_003313485.2). Lineage (NCBI taxonomy): Eukaryota > Viridiplantae > Streptophyta > Magnoliopsida > Lamiales > Plantaginaceae > Penstemon > Penstemon barbatus. Next base: position 53,002,036 of record CM064877.1, on the reverse strand, counting down.
CACAAATTCCGAAAAGCTCAACCTGGAAACCTATGTGTTTATACTACACTCAATGTAAGTGCACTAAGGTAATGTTGAATTTGAAATACAACAATAGATTCCTTGGAAATAAGTCTCCATATACGTAATTTTATTGTTGTAATTTTTTTTAATTGATACAGATGGATGATCCTCTGCACGTTGACAAATTTAGACATAGTTGCTCGGTGGAGAGTGTTTCGGGGCTGAGGAATCAATTACAGGCTCAAGAATTTGATTACTTTCTCGTGTTGGATTTAGAGGGCAAAGTTGAAATTCTCGAGTTTCCTGTGCTGTTGTTTGATGTTAAAACTATGGATGTAGTTGATGTGTTTCACAGGTAATGTGTGTCTTTGTGTAGTTGAATCTTTTCTTCACTAGTTTTGCTTTGAAGAAGAATATATGTTCCTTTGTTGGATACTTCTGTTGATATTAAAGGTGCCCGCCAACTGTTTGTAAGAGGGACGATGCATAGTCTTGGTCTTGGATGGGAATTTTTACATGTATAATCATTGCCTGCACATGAAACAAGGTTCATAAGCATTTTTATAGCATATGACCGTAGAGAGAAATGACAAAATTTGATGGAAGTTATTGTGAAGAACAATTCATGTGTAATTAGAAATCTGCCCCTTTAATTATTTGGCAATCATTTCGTTTTTTAGCATCTACTTCAAAGGAATTAATTTAACCAACAGTGAAATCCTTGGTAATTCTTACTTAGTTTGAAGCAAGTAGCATTATAAGTAAATTTATTAAGGAAGTGTTCATTACATTTTCATTTAACACTCACAAGTATGATACTGTATATGTTTAGGGATTTTCCTTGAGCTAGGATGCTTTAATTAAGTTATATATACAAATCGCAATTCAATTCTAGTAGAATTTGAAAAACGTAGCTAGAGAAGCCCTAATGATCATGGGTCACTATAGAGTTTCTGAGTGCTATTTAAACATTTACATGAATTTTATAACATAGTAATACTATATAATTCACTATTATTTTTGTTTGTGGGGGACCATATTGGCTGTTCAGTTAACTCATATGTTTATGTCTCTAGTATCAAATTTTGGAACTTCTATTTTGCTACCACATTTGTTGTTTGGCAGAAGTGTGGTTATCTACATTGTGATAAGATGGTTGAGACATGATTTTGGATACTTAATGTATTCTTTTCTTTTTTCTTTTTAATATTCTCACAGGTTTGTAAGGCCTACAAAGATGAGTGAGCAAAGAATAAATGAGTACATTGAAGGGAAATACGGAAGCTTTGGGGTTGACCGGTATCGTCTTAAATTTTATTTAATAATTTGACAGTTTAATGTTTTGACCCTCTTGTTAAGGGCTGTAATATTTTTTTGTATGTTTCACAAAGGATTTCTCTTGTAGGAGATTATACAAGCACAAAACTAGAAAATTTATTATAGTCGACCTAAAAAAAAAATTATACATTGCTAGTAATCCTCCTACAAATGATTGGAAAGGTTGGTCATATGATTAAAACCCCAAAATCAATGATCCATTGGATAGATTTGAACTATAAGAAAGTGCATTAGGTGCACTACTTGTTTGTGCAAGAGAAACCTTAAGATTACCAAATGAGGAATTAGATTTGCAGTTTCATAGGGTATCCATATATTGATTGCTAAAGGGACTTATCTCAAACTTCATTTGCAGTAGAAATTGCATGATTGTTTCTATTACTAAGCTTGTTGCTCTTCCAGTTTGCTTGTTTTTCGTTATTTTCCAGCAAACCTATCAAATATAGCTCTGTTTATTGCAGTCTCACACCATACTCGTGGTCTATTCATGTTTCCGTTGAAAATTGGTTGCTTTAGTTGGCACTTGGTTTTGCCTTGTAAACAACAAGAGAAAAATTCTCAACAAGCCTAGTAGGACTCTTTTTTCCCAGCATTACGTGTTTGCGGCTCTTTTCTCTTTGAACCTCAACAAGCACTTCAGAAATTGGAGGAAAACGGATTCCTCCCAGTGGTCCAACCCTGTATTTCATCAAATTCCACGTTGAGTTCAAATTGTGATTGGCATCATTAGTGGAATTTTATTCATAATCATTGAACATATCCAAGTCTTGCCAAAGGCACTTCAATTAATTGATACTTGGTGATCAAGTCTTCTCGGCCGAAACTCACCAAGTTTTAAGCTCATTTTGTACACTTGTGACTGATTCCCAAATCAAACTACATTTCATTTGCATTGTCTCAAAATTCTTTGGTCATAGAGTAACACATATAGTTAGAGCCACTATCCTAGTTCTTGAAGTAACGCATATAGGTAGAGTCTCAAAATTCTTTGGTCGTGGAGTAACACATATAGTTAGAGCCACTATCCTCATTCTTGAAGTAACACATATAGGTAGAGCCACTATCCTCGTTCGGGGAATTCATCATCACCATCAAATCTTCTACATCGCAGGTTGTATAGGTGGGTCCTCCCTTGTTGGTGACTTCTTGTTTCCCATCAGGTACTCGATCTTCCTTGTCCCGCTATGTACATCCAGGTAAAGTGAACCACCCTAAATAACTGTTACCATTAAGGTGAATAATTGTGATTTGGACAAAGTGAGTTGACTTGCATGTAAATCAGACATGTCCTAGGGAGGCTTTGGATACCATGTAACTTTTCTGTATATTTCTCATAAGTTTATAGGAGAAACACAAATTCAAAATAGGAAAACTTTGTTTTTTGTTAACAAATGAATCAGGAAAGTAATCATAGCCTATCTAATTTACAGGATTTGACTATTCTATTACAACTAATAAGCCTCCTAATAATCGCTAATATTACTACTAAATCTTCCCCTGATAAACCTCCTAATATTCAGTAATATTCTATAAAATCTTTCCATTTCTAGCAAAGGCTATCATGATAGAATTTTGGTTCAACTGGTTGACTATCTTTTTGAGTAAAAAATATTATTTCTTTTTTTGGGTGTAGTTCAAACATAGCAACCTCATCTAGAGGGAAGATATAGATCATTGATATGAAAGTAGAAGCAGAATTCCATTATAACCAACGTACCATGAATAGAAAGACTTCCAAAGGGAAAAATATTCAAGGGTATAAACATTGGCTAAGCTGGGATCAGTCTCTACTTAATCATGAACTTGTTTCCATCTGTGGAGCCTTAAGCAAGGGAATAAACTATTTGTTGTTTGACTATTTGAAGAGTTATCCTGGACATCCTACCCAATGCCCTTTCGCCATATTCATAAAAAGAGCACCAAAAACAATTTTGATCAGTTGTGAACTCCTTACCCTGTGTGTGTGTTGAAGTCCTTACTTAAGGCTAAGTGCAAGGAGATTGTTATTAATACGATGTCAGATTTGTTAGATATCTTTTCTCTGCTCTAAAATTCATAGGGTTCCTTAAATTATCCTTTTGGAATTTTAGCTTCTTTATCCCTCCTTGTAGACCTTAGGGCCAGCCATCATTTCCCTCTATCACTTTCCTCTTATATCATAGTTCAAATGAATATCTATAAAATCTGCAAAACCTGTTAAAAAAATTTCAAGAACCTTGCTCCTTTTCTTTGTGCCTTATTTTCCTCTCAATTTATGATGTCATTTTCTCTGTGGTTTGGGAGTTAAAATCTGGATTCCTTTGATTAGAATTACTCTGTGTGAGTGAGATATGTCTTTTGGTTGACTAGACTTGCGTATTTCCAAACTTTCTTTGTATTCATGAATAGCTCATATGGGAAAAAGATCAAAAACTTGTTCTTTTCAAATGAATGTTATGTTAAATAATAGCTTGTATGTTTAGAATTAGTGCTTGAGTTAAAAAGTTTTCTAAAATAATACCAGAATATTCCCATTTTGTTGACATGCGGCAACTTGTAGCCCTTACTATGTTCAAACAGGTAAGAATGATTTAAATCTAGAAAAGTCTGTGCTTTTATTGGATAGAGGATACTAAGTTTTTATTATTTTACCAGACTGCATTTGGATGTTCAAACAGGTAAGAATGATTTAAATCTAGAAAAGTCTCTGCTAATTAATTTCCCTGAAAAGTCTGTTTTTATTGGATAAGAGGATACTAAGTTTTTATTATTTTCTGCATTTGGATCTCATCTCACTGCAGATTCTTGATAACATCATTGAATAACCATATTTATATAATTATATATTGCTAAAATACTGGTGTTATACACGGTTTACTTTGTCCGTTTTGGGTATTCCATTGTCAAATAGAACCCTTGAGAGTTGAGTGCTGAATTAAAGTTTTCTAAATTCTCTGAAAGTTGCTGCCTCATGTGATTTTTGCTGATTGCAGAATCTCTATATACATGTTCTCACAGAAGTTTGTGGCCCACCTTTATTACATAGGAGTATGATTTAGAATCTAGTCAATCTCATGTCTTATGGAATTTAATTCATTTTGTGCACAAATGCAGCGTCTGGCATGATACAGCTATAAAGTTCGATGAGGTTATTGAACAGTTTGAAGATTGGCTGAATAAGCATAGGTTATGGAAAAAGGAGCAAGGTGGATATCTAAACCAAGCCGCATTTGTAACTTGGTGAGCTGCTACCTTAAATATTGTGTATGTGAAAAGTGTATAATGGCTACATCATGAAAAACCAAAGATATAATAACAGAGCAATCACTAGCATGTATGGCTTTGAATTCATGGCGCATGCAAATTTAAAGTTCTTATACTACTATTTATTCATGTTTTCTTCTATTGCGGGCGCTGTATGTTACCTTATAATAATTTCTAGCCACTTCCTATCTCCATTTCTAGAGAAAGAGGTGAAAAAAACTGGAGGGCATATTTGTGCGACATGAATTTTGATGTTCATTGAATGCATTTAAAAGATTGTAAAACTAGCTAATACTTTTTAGTGTTGGTGGCATGTTAGGTTTCATTTTCTGTAGAAAGAATTAATATCCCTTTCGTTTTTGGAGTATTATTTTGACTGACTTGTCATTGCTCTATATGTACTAGTGGAAATTGGGATTTGAAAACCAAAATCCCTCAACAATGTGAAGTATCAGAAATGAAACTTCCACCATATTTTATGGAATGGATAAATCTGAAAGACGTCTATCTGAACTTCTACAATAGAAGGGTGAGTATATAATGTATATGTAAGCGTATATATACATACATACATGCATTAAAGTTACAATTTATCCTGAATTGTACTTGTTTAATGCAGGCGCCAGGAATGCTTTCAATGATGAGGGGACTCCAGATGAAACCGTTAGGGAGTCACCATCTTGGTATTGATGATTCAAAGAATATAGCAAGGGTGTTGCAATTTATGCTTACTGATGGTGCCCTTGTGCAAGTTACGGCAAGAAGAGTTCCTGGTTCTCCTGATAAAGTTAAATTTCTCGTCGAAAATCGTATCAGGTAGCTTTTTTTTAGTGGTTATCATAAATGTAATAGCATGTATGCTATTTGCAAAGCCTGTTGTAGATGACAGTGGAAAGAATGCAAGAAATGGGTGCTTGTTCTATATCTTTTAGCATCTGTATAAAGCTTGGTTACTTGGTTTGTCTTCTGTATTTTATCATTTATACTGAGAGTATAAGCAATACTCATTTTTTTATCACATTTAATTAATGTTATGTGATTCTTTGATTTTTCATGACACTATAGAACTTGTAGTTGGAAAAGTTTCCCTTTTTATATTGACTTGGTAAAATTGCAAAAAAATTTCCAAATTAATTAGTGATTTTGGATTTTAGTCCCAAACTATATTGCCTCACCAAATTTCGTCCTGCAATTTAATATTTGTTTTAAATATCGTCCCAAACTAATTACTAATTTTGAGTTTTCGTCTCAAATTATATCAATTCGTCGAATTTCGTCCCAGAATTTACCATTTTGTATGAATTTAGTTTCAATGTTAAAATTTTAATTTAATAAAAATGATAGGTTTAATCTTATAATTAGTTTGGAACGAATTCTGCAATATTATATAATTATTCGTGTTAAAATTTACCACGTCATGACACGTAAACAACCATGTGATAATTTAACACCAAATGTGCAATTTTTGTCTTTTAACTAACGTTGAGACTATGTTCCAAAAATATATTAAATTACGGGACGAAATTCGCCAAGTTGAATAGTTTGGGATGAAAATCCAAAATCAATGATTAGTTTGTTACGATTTTTACAATTTTGCCCATTGAATATTTTGTTTCTTTCTTGTCGAAGTGAATTGTCTTAGTTTCGATTTCAATTTTTTTTATTTTTTATTTTTTTTATCATCATTTTTCTACTCTTATTGCAGTCAAGTGATATTTTAGTCATTTGTGAAAAAAATTACTCCTTCAAGACCATGTACAAAGTATGGAAAATTTTTGTCCAAGTCTGGTTTGGCCAAACTCATCCAACCACCAAACAATTGTATTGCACTTGTTTTGTGATTGGTCACTCTCCTGAGAGTTACATTCAATCCCAAAACAAGTGTTTTACACTTACTTTTTAGTTACTTTGAATTTGGCCAAACCCGATTTTTGGGTAAGAATTTCCGACAAAGTATTTGAGATCATAAAAAGATGATATTGTAAGAGCATCACCATGATGTGTTAAAACTTAAAAGTCATATTATAGCACTTTTGACACACCGAAGGAGAAAATAGTAGCCCGAATGAGTGTTTTAAATTTAACAAGTTTGTTATATTTGACTTTGGTTTATTTAACTTGAGAAACTAACTTCAACAATGGCAAATTGATTATATGATTAGATATTTGTTACAATTATATAATACTATTAAATATTAATAAATATATATCGTATCACGAGCTTATGTGATGGCATATTGCAGTTGCAGGCGTGCAAGCATAGAAAATTAAAGATAAGCTTAGCTTTAATAAGTAACTAATGAATATATATTGATAAAAGGGTGAAATACATTTTCCCCCTAAAGTATTGGGTTAGTATAAGTTATCCTTCTAGAGTATTAATTGTAACACTTATCCCCTTTATTAGGATATTGAACATTTTATTTCAAAATTAACTCCTCCCATTTTATAACAAATAAATTATTTCTTTATTATTTTATCAAAAAATAAATATTTGTTAATTATGAATTCCTCCAACCATCAAATAATGTTACGTTTCAATTTCTTCATTTCTTTTGTTTCCCTCGGTTTTATGTTCTCAAAATTTTTCTTTATTTTTTGTTTCAATTTGTTTTCTTTATATTATGTTTCAATTTTTTTATATTGTTCTGAGTTTTTATTTGGTGATAATTATTTCATTTATTTCGGTACGAAATATTATTAATGTTGAGTAATTTTCCTTCAAATTCTTTCTCGCAAAATTTAAATTTGGCACCAAACAATATTATGTTATAATTTCTTCATTTCTTTATTAAAAAAAATATTTATTAATTATGAATTCATCCATTCACGTCCAAATAATATTATATTTTAATTTTTTCATTTCTATTTTTTCTTCGGTTATAAAAAATGAGATGAAAATGAAGAAAGTATCTAATATCGAAAAAAGGAATGTTAAAAAAGAAATGAAAAAAATTAAAACATAATGTTGTTTGGTGGATGAATGGATTTATAATTAATAAAGAAGCAATTTTATTTTGATAAATTAATAAGAATTGAAAGGGGCGGGAGTATTATTGGAATAAAAATTACAAAATTATAAAAGAGGGAGGTAAGTGTTATAATTGATACTTTATGGGGATAATTAATACCACTCTCATACTTTAAGGGAGAGAAATTGTATTTCACCCTTAAAAAGTAGTATAACTCATTTTAAGGGAAATAAAATGGACTTCTAAAAAATAATCCTTTCGATGACGTATTTATTGAAATTGATAATGTGTTTGAATTTGATTTAATATTTTATCAAATTGAGTTCAAATGTATACTTGATAAACGAATATTAGTCATTATGAACATGAATTGAATATTTTAACATATTGTTATATCATTCATTAATATATCGAGGTGAGCTCGAATTGTGTATCAAAATCTATCTTTCAAATTTATTCAATATGTATAATAAATAGAGCTATGATGAGCAAAGTTGATTGAACTTGATCGATTAATTGGTTCACGTCAGTGTTTGCTCAACTTCTGTTGTATATATTATAGGGAAAATGCAAGATTGTTGGTCCTAAGTGGTCAGATGAGGTCTAGAGGGAAAGGGGTTGAATAGACTTCTGTACCCACAAAAAATTTCTCCAATTTTGCTTATGTAGAGTAAGCTTCTTGTTCGTATGAGACTACTCAGCTGATTTAGCACTAAGCTTATTCAACACAAGTTAGACCACTATGATTTTCTTATATTTTCATACAACTTCAGAGTTTCAAAATTGTATGCAGCGGATATGCAGATGAAAGTTTTTCAAACAAGTTTACTTAAGGTTTATCCCCGGTTTGATAAATTCCTCTTTGAAGTATTTGCCTTTTAAAATTTTGCACTTATCTTATGAAAGTTATGCAATGCAGATTAAGGTAAGTAACATATGAATTTTTATAGTGGTTCGACAGGTAAAATACCCCTTAGTCCACTCTTCTAAATCAAGAAACACGTTCACAATAGGAAATCACAAGGAATATATCACTCAATAAGATGAATAATTACTTCTCACAATACTCAGTTGTACAAAATCATTTATTTTTTATGTGTTCGAAAGATGAATCATACGTATCGCACATGTATCTCAATACGTACGATCGTATCGTACACTACACGAATTGTTCCAAGAAAAACATCCTTGTGATTTTTCGGCGAGTCGTATCGTCAAGGCTCCGAATTGTATTGAATCGTACGATACTGATGGTGTATCGCACAATACTTGCTACTATGGTCATCACAAGGTCGCGAGGGGCACTTCCTTACCTGGGTTGCTAGTTTTTTTTTATCAATTCTCATCAATTCATCGATGAACTAGTCCTCATTGGTCTACTGATATCATTGATTAGAAAAATTCGTGGTTGAACTAATTAAATGAGAAATTGCCACTTTACACCCTAAAAATACGTCACTTTGACCCTTTTCGCCATAAAATTGAAAACTTAACACTTCACATCCTTGAATCACATAGTATTTGGCATTATGCATCCATTATGCATCCTACTAGGGGCAAAGTACCAAAGTGATTTATTTTTGGAATACAAATTACCAATTACTCTAGCTATGCGTTCACTTTGCAAGATAGACAATTGGGGCATTAATTGTCTCGGTCCAATTATCCAGTCAGCCCAATTGTTTAATTGGCCGTTCGGCAGATTAAAGTGGCCCAATTAATAATTTAATCAGCCCAATTTGTGATCCGTTCGGATGACCTAATTATATTTTGTTGATAATTTTGCCCTTGGGCCACGACGAGATCCATCGGCTCATATGTTGCAACAATACGATTCTTTTTGTGATGGGCAAAAACAACATGACTACTTGTTCGCGCACGGACACATACTTAGTATCATTTAAACCCCCCACGTTACGTAAGAAACAAACTAACTTATCAAATGAAGTTATATTAAGACGTATATTATTCTTACACCTTATTGGATCTTTTTGAGTAATTTTTCTTAGGTTTTTCATCCACTTACATCTCCTACGGATTAGGCTATATCGTACGGGTCTTCGACGATTGCGGAGTTGTTTAGCACGAAACCATATAAAAAACATGTCCATCCATAAATCAGATGAAACATTAAAATAATCAATTGTTTCTTCCGTTCATCCATTTGTATATCCTAAAACAAGTTCCAACCGTTTGGAACCAAACACCAACACAATGAACCGTTTATTAAAACCAACCAAATAAATATATGATATGCCCACACTAAAATAAAATTTGACATAACTTAACAAAATACAAAAAATACCTCAAGTTAAAAATACTATCAAAATACACAAACTTGTACACCATACATAACTTGTACAATTCAAGGCAAAATAGACATAATTAATTATAAATTACCTCAAGTTAAATTAACTATCAGAATACACCAACTTGTACAAAATACATAAAATTCCCCCAATTCAAGGCCAAATAGAAATAATTAATCATAAAATACCTCAAGTTAAATTAGATATCAAAATACACAAACTTGTACAAAATTCTCAAACATTCCCAAAAATTCAGAAAAATACATAACATTCCCACAAATTCGGCAAAATAGACATAATTAATTATAATATACATCAAGTGAAATTAATGGACGAAATTCTTCGAAGATAGAGACTCTACACCCTTACCTTCTTCGTCCCTGTACAAGAAATAAAAAAATTTAGCTAACAAAAATATTTTCATGGCATTTGTCAAGGGGGAGAAGTATTTATAAAAAATCAACAAGAAATGCAAAAATCCCATAGCTTGAGCCTCAAAGTGCACTCTTCTTCCTGGAAAAACGAAAAAATGTTCAAAAATAAAAAAATCCAAATATTTGCTTCAAGCTAAATTTCATGATAATGACTCGAAATTAATGAACATAAAAACCATAGGGGTCATTTAAGCAATTTAGCACTTAATTTCATGAAGAAATTAAGATCTCACCTGGGCTGTAGATGTATTCGCGCAGCTTGATTTCTTCTGGTCAGTGGTCGAGCAAAAGAAGAGGAATGGGAGAAGTAAATTGTTTTATGTTTTTTTGTGTAAGGTAATTTTGTAATTTAATGGAAGAGGAATGGCATTTTAGACTTTTTGTAGCTGATAATTTTGTAATTTCAGGGAAGAGGAAAGGCAAAATGGACCGATAAAAATGCAATTGGGCAATTAATTTGTAATCGGAGGGTGGGAGGATGAATTGTAATTGACCCAATTAGGGGGTCTGGCCCACATATCAGACCGAAAATGTCGGGCAGCCCGCGATTTAATGAGCCCAACCAAACACACAAATAGCCCTCAATTACAAAACTTAATGCCAATTGAGGCCTAAACTGCCAAAGTGAACGCAACCAATTGAGGCCTAATCTGCCAATTAAGTAGCTAGATAATTTCGTAATTGTAATTTAGTGAAGTGTATACATTATTTAATATTAGAGAGATATGGAGGGCATTCGGGTTGGAGAGATCAATCCCAAACTTGCCCCGTATTCTCACAACAAAATACGAGTATTTCAACTTCGGGTACTCATACCCAAATACCTGTCCCATTCAGATTTCTTAAAATACGGGATAAGTCGAGTTTGGGTTACCCGAACCGGACGACCACCCTAGTTTCACTTACACTAATATAATTAGGCTACAATCTGGGTTGGTGTCTGGCCCATTTCGCCAGCTAAACTTTTGGGTCAAAATCAATGCAATCAAGCCCTTAAGTTTTTTAATCAATTCTTCTTCAAAATGCTAACTCTGTAATTTAACCAAAACTGAATTCTAAAAATTCCTTTTTTATAATAAAATAATAAAACGTGGTAAACGTCTATTCCAAAGTTTGAAATTATTCAAACTCAGTCGAAAACCCTCGAGAAACAATTTTCGTAATGGCAAGTTGGCAACTTGGAGGCTCCCATTGCTCCGGCGAACTCCTAATCCATATTCTCCTCCACCGCCATTTCTTCTCCTACTCCACCACCTCTCATAAACCCCAAATCAGACGCAAATTTGTCAAATGTGTGGAAGAATCCACATCCTCCACTCTCACTCAATCACAAATTCCGAAAAGCTCAACCTGGAGACCTATGTGTTTATACTACACTCAATGTAGTGCTCTAAGGTAATGTTGAATTTGAAATAGAACAATAGATTCCTTGGAAATAAGTCTCCGAATCCGTAATTTTATTGTTGTAATTTTTTTTAATTGATATAGATGGATGATCCTCTGCACGTTGACAAATTTAGACATAGTTGCTCGGTGGAGAGTGTTCGGGGCTAAGGAATCAATTACAGGCTCAAGAATGTCATGACCCGGGGTTTCGAACCTGTAATCCTCCATTTTAATTATGCAACAATTTCAATCGGCACTAAAGGAAATAGCATGTAAAAGAGAATTAGAGAAAATAATCTAGCAATGGAGAACAAAATGAGATAGAAATTTAGGGAGAGAAATTAGAGAGAAGTTAGGAGAGATGAGAAAACTTAATTCATATTGCTTAATTCCCACGATTACAGCCTCCCCTGTTTAAACAAAACCCACTTAGAAAAATAACAGAAATTGTAAAAGATATTAAATCAATAAAATGGAATAAATCTGGTGGTTTCTTCCAGCTGGACTGCCACATGTCAGTCATCCATTGCCTCCAACTATTAACTCCTTTTGATAGGTGTTTCCAATTATCAAGGATATGACAAAGAATTTGATACTTTCTTGTGCTGGATTTAGAGGGCAAAGTTGAAATTCTGGAGTTTCCTGTGCTGTTGTTTGATGTTAAAACTATGGATGTAGTTGATGTGTGTCTTTGTGTAGTTGAATCTTTTCTTCACTAGTTTTGCTTAATTTGAAGAAGAATATATGTTCCTTTGTTGGATACTTGTGTTGAAATGTTGATATTAAAGGTGCTCGCCAACTGTTTGTAAGAGGGACGAATATTCATTTTGCTTGGTTAGGAGGAAAGGAAGTTACAAATTTTCTTAAAATATTTTTCTACCAAAATTTTGATGAGAAAATTTAAGGAAAATTCATGTCTAATTATATTTTATTAATATACTTAACAACTTGAATAAGGGTATTTTTGTCTTCACAAAAAAAAGAAAAAAACTTAAATTATTCACACTTTTAGTATTAAGTATTAAGTATAGATTAATAAGGCCGTTTGTGTTTGGTAGATCCTGCAACTCTGCGATCAGCATCATACTATGATATGTTAATTACATCCAATTTTTTTTTTTACAATGTCTCTATGATTGATCGTATTGTTGATTTGTTACTTTGGAGTGCAATTTTATTTATTGTTTACTTGGCGGTTCCTTGATAGATTGCAATTTCGTTCAATATCACATATGAATTGCACAAAGTGCTAAGGAAGACTCACTGCCATCAACTATATCATCAGGTTGCAAAATCTTTAACATCTTGTGAGCATAAGTTAACTAGTTTAAGCTTTTAGTGATTTTTAGTCTTTGATACATGAAGACTACTGGACTTTTGTGGTTGATGGAAAAGGTGCAATTAAAAAAAGTTCCAATTGATCAATTTTGCCTTAGACATAATTCAATGTTATTAAAACCGGACCGGACCGGCCGGTCTGACCGATTCGACTGTGGACCAGAGGTTGATCCGGTTCGGTTTAACCCCCTAAAACCAGTTACTCCAAAAACCAGTTTGAACCGGGTTGAACCGGTCCAAAACCACCGAACCGGTGAACCTGTATGGACCAGTTCAACCCGGTTCTGAATTTTGTTTTTTTTTTAAATTTTTAAAATTTTTTAATGTTAAAAATAAACTAAAAATTCTTGTAAAAGATGGGATTTGAACACCTAACCTTTAGGGTGAAACATGACTTCATTACCATTTGAGTTACATCATTTTTGCTGAAATTTTAGTACGAATTAAAATTTATAAATTATAGAAACTTGTAGCCAAATTTATTTATAAATTAGATAATTAACTCAAATAAATGTTTTACACATTATGAATAAAAATTAATACTCAAATAATATTTTTTATTAAAATTTATTCTATAAAATATTTCTTTTCAATATAGTTTTCGATATAATATGCAAGTTTGACTTTGAATATTAGACTTTTATACATAACAATATTTTAAAATTAATGAATTTCTTAGTTTGTTGTATTTTTAACTTACACTTTTAAATTTTTATAAAGAAATATAATCATATTATATTTATTTGAGCATACAAATTAGTACCATATTACCGTTATGATATAAGTTAGATAAATATTATATGATTTAAATTTAGGATAATATAAATTTTTTTTATATTTTTAATCAATTGTAGGATAATGTTTAAATTTTATGCCCATCACATATACTTTAAAATTAAATATATTTATTATATTATTATGACGTCATTCGGTCCGATCAACGGTCCAACCGGTCCGACCAATAAAACCAATAACCAGTTGACTCACCGATTCACTATTCGGTCCGGTTCTGAAAACATTGACATAATTGTGTGGCTTATATTTAATATTGATAAAATTTAATGATCAAAATAATCTATATTGTGGGATATAGCTTTCTCAGCTATCTCATAATAGACTAGCCGAATTAACTTTGTTAATCTTGAATTTCGGATTTTTTCTATAAGAGGCTAATAATTTGATGTAATGACACACTTAGTGGTTGTTTCTCAAATTTGTTTTCTACAATCACGAATGACTTTCTTAAAACAATCTAAATGTTAGTATCCTTGAAGCTATTATCACGGTTCCCTAGTGCCCGTCCTAAGTGACATTCCGTATCAATATAATATCTACAATCCCATATAGTTTTTTGACTAATTGTGTTTCAATTCCATATACTTCCTCAGTTTTTTATTTTTATTTTCGTTTTGGCAAAAAAAATTGTTTACTTTTATTTGTCGGTTTAAGATTTCAATATAAAATTATGTTCTTTTATCAATTTTATCCTTCTTGCTAATATTTATCATTAATATTAATTAATGCTAAAATTATTTGATTAAAAGGGTATTTTAGAATTTTTGCTTAATATATTTTAATTCGTGTGTAATTTTTCAAAACTACAAATAAAAAAAAAAAATTGATGGAGTAGTTTAATTGCTCGTGAATGTGAATTTGGATTCATGAGCAAAACATCTCAAATCTTCACCTTAAGCTCTGTAAAGATTTTATTTTGTATTTCTTTATGGTTAAGGGAGCAAAACAACATTTAATATATACGTAGATTTTATTGAAAATAAGGGACTTCGTTCACCTGAAGATGCATGCTATGATGAATGTCATAGCAGGGAGGGTGTTGGATAAAGCTGCGGCAAATGTGGCCGTCGTATATTTCATTCCCAAAAAATACAGGTTTTGACCGATTATTGGCCTATAATAATAATAAAAAAATCCATTATAATATATTAATAGTTAATAACACAGAATGTAAATTGACTAGTTAATAATTAATACTTACTTGGAGATTCTATAATGACTCTTGACTCAAACTTGAGTCATCCAAATAAAATAATCTGAACCATTCAACAATAAAGTTGAATAATCTTGTCCGCTAATTATGTATAAATGTGTATCACCTTCATTTTTTATACCACACCCATAAAATATATGAATTAATAGGTTGTACACATTAAATTGACTTTATTACCCTCAAATAAAATAATAAAATTATTCAATTTTCCCATTTCTTCTCCCCCAACCCCTTTCATCCGTCCCTTTCGGTGACCCATTTCTTCTCTCCCAACCCTAACCAACACCACCACCTCTTTATCCCCCTTTCGCAGCCTTACTGGTGCGACTAGCTGGTGGCGACAGCCGTTTTGGTCCCATTGGAAATGCTGCAAAAGTGGGATGAAATTTCGCCGCTGCTGCTTCCATTCTATTGTCAACCAGAACGGAGGCGACACTTCGGCGCTGTTCTGGTCGCGTACAGAATGCGATGAAGTGCCGCCTCCATTTTAGTCTCCAGTAGAACGAAGTGATACTTTCTCCACCTTCACCTGTGAGCTTCATCCAGCGAAGAAGATGACATTTTACTTTTTTTTTTTAATTAAAAATTTCTTTTATTATTGTTTAGTTAGTATAAAATGATTTAACTCATTTAAGAGAATAATGAATGAATGAAGATTTTCATCCAAAAAAAATTAAAGAATAACATTAAAATATTATATTCTTAATAATGTGCAATTCTTTTAAAACTATACATATTCAATTTAATTTTATAGTTATTGAAAATAATTATAAATTCAATTTTATTAAACTTGATTGAAAATCAAATATAATTTCAAAGAATTTCAAACTTCTATATATTTTTTTTTCTAAATATCATAATTCATATAAAGGGGTGAAAATATATACATAATGGGAGGGATATATTGATTATTATATGAAAATCGAATTAATCTTTTAAATAGACAATTTAAATTTAAGTTTTTACCCAAATAAGAATTCATCATACACATTTAAGAAAATACGAGCAACACAATTTCAAGTGTGGCAAATATTTAAATCATTTACTTTTACTATAATAACCTAACATAAATTATTTATTTATTTTTACAAAAAGAGGGACCTAACAAAAATAAAATAGATAAAAGGTAAGTTGAAAACTTGTAGAATAAAGAGTAAGGGTATAATAGGTATTGAAAGGATTAATTGGTGTTGTAAATGAATTTATTGGGATTATAATATGGACACATGTTCAAATTTAATTGGCCAAAAATAAAGTTGTTGGTGACTCTCTTTGAAGTGAGAGTCACCATAGACCATCCCTACTTACTTCAGTATGCTCAAAGCCAGAATCTTAACCAACAGAATGGCAGTCATTGTGGTCTATTTCTGCAGTACATACATAAAAATACAATCACCACTCATTCAATACTATATACAAAATGAAAACTTTTGTGGAGGGGAGTTGATAGGACTGTCAATCGGGCCTTGTGAGCCAAGCTTTAAATAGCTAAAACTCAAATATCATCTGGCTTTATAGTTATAGGCTCAAGCTCAGCTCATAAACTTTTTGATTGTTTCGGTTCAAACTCAGCTCATGTAACGTTTCGGGCTTCGGATTTATATCGGGCTTACGTCGGATTTATTAATACTAGCAAATGTTACTCCATAAATAAAAGAATTACGCACTAATATGAATAAATCACTCTTGCTTAATACACAAGAGATATTCTAAGAGACAAGAATATGTAAATTCTACAATTATTCTTCATAATATTAAACATTAAATAACATTTAAAATTAAAGATCAAGTCACAGCTGTTATAATATCTTTAAAATAATATGCCTTTGGTGAATGAACAATGTAATTAGACATCTAAGAAGACCCAAGATAATGAATAGTTTTCTGATGAGTGATTAAATTGTATTATTGTATTAGTATAAACTTTTCATCTTCCTGGAAATAGAATTATTGATATACTTTTTTTTTTTTTTACTCCAGGTACGTAGAGTTTTAGTGTTCCAAGACTTCCAAATTCCCAAACTTGATCACTGTCTTTTATATTTTTCCTTTATGTTTTCCTTTTGGCTTGTACAATTGTATGTAATTGATTTTGATATTTGGTACATAATAATTTTGATATAAATAATTAGCAGTAGTATTCGATCAGGCTTTATTCGGGCTGAGACTCATTAGGCTCAAACTCGACTCATAAATTGATCGGGTTTAATATAATGACTCAAAATTGGCCCGACTCACAATTATTCGGGTTCGGGTCATATTTAATCGGACCGAGCTATCGAACTTCGGGTAGGCCCGGCTCAATTTACAGTCCTAGGAGTTGAATGAGAATTACTTTTCCAAAAAGAAGGCAAACGGGGCAATGATGATTGCGGCAATGGCATGTCGGTAAACCACAAAGACATAATTACTCATGCCATCATTTAAAGCTGCCTTTGAAAGGATGTCCATCCCATAAAGCCCAACTTGTAGGAAGACCACAGCCAAGAAAGGCTTGAGTTTTTCCAGAACAATTTTAATATTTTCTGCTAGAAACAAAGCATGAAAATATTTAAGTTTTTTTTTTTTTTTTTTGAGATTGAAAATATTTAGGATTTTACTAGTAAAATTTTTAATACAAGAAAAATGAAAAACTTACCCTTGATCCCCTGATTGGGGTTCTTTTTCTCTTTTTTTATTAACTTGAAAAGTGCACATGGTGATTAACTAATTTTTTTTTTAATCAAATTTAGAAAAGGGCACTTATTTTGCACTTGATTAACTAATTTTTATTGATTAAATTAGAAAAGTGCACGTATATTGCACGTGATTAACTAATTTCTTTTAATTAAATTAGAAAAGTGCACGTGTTATGCACATAATTAATTAATTTCTTTTAATCAAATTAGAAAAATGCACGTATTTTGCATATAATTAACTAATTTCTTAGTGGAGAGGAGAGAAACGTATTAAAATACCATTTTCCGCAACCGAAGTAGCTGAAATAGCGAGGATTAATAACAGTGTTGGGAACCATTTAAAATTTGGTGAAATAAACATTTTGGGTTGTGAGTGCTAGTTATTTAGGAACAGGGAAATGAGTGCTTGTGAAAAGAAGAAATTGTAGGGGTATATATAAGCTATGTTTTAAAAATTGAACCGGACCGGACGGTCCGACCATGACCTGAAGTTTTTTTGGTCCGCACAATGCCCTGAAACAGGAGCAAACGAACCGGTCAAAATACCGGTTTGACCAGTTTTAAGCGGTTCACGCATTATAGAAATATTTCTGATTTAGAATTACTGAAATGGAACGGCTCGGATTCTTCAAATTAAAAACCGAAAATATTTGCATCTATTCCCATTGTTCTAGTGATGACAATTTTGATGGTGAAAGATGATAAATATAAGAAAATAAGAATGAACTAATAATATGAAAGAAAAAAAAGATAAATTATAAAGAAATTGAAGAAAAGAGTTGGAAAAAGAGAAACAAGAAAGTGAGTAAACAAATATCAAGTGGCTGCGGCTTGGTTTGGTTAAGGGAAGGGATATAATTTTAGCTATTTTCTTTATATAAATAATTGAATGAGTAATAAGATGAACAGACATTTTTCTTTTTTTTTTTGGTAAATTTAATGAGCGCATATCTTATATCTTTGACTCAATTCTTATTAATCCAAATCATGTAACTTTTCTTAATGAGCGTTGCCGAAAATATTGGGGTTCGGGTCATATTTAATCAGACCGAGCTATCGAAGTTCGAGTAGGCCCGGCTCAATTTACAGTCATAGGAATTGAATGAGAATTACTTTTCCAAAAAGAAGACAAACGGGGCAATGATGATTGCGGCAATGACATGTCGGTAAACCACATAGACATAATTATCCATGCCATCATCTAAAGCTGCCTTTGAAAGGATGTCCATCCCAGAAAGCCCAATTTGTAGGAAGACCACAGCCAAGAAAGGCTTGAGTTTTTCCAGAACAATTTTAATATTTTCTGCTAGAAACAGAGCATGAAAATATTTAAGTTTTTTTTTTTTTTTTTTGAGATTGAAAATATTTAGGATTTTACTAGTAAATTTTTTAATACAAGAAAAATGAAAAACTTACCCTTAATCCCTGGATTGGGGTTCTTTTTCTCTTTTGTTATTAACTAGAAAAGTGCACATGGTGATTAACTAATTTTTTTTAATCAAATTTAGAAAAGTGCACGTATTTTGCACTTGATTAACTAATTTTTGCTGATTAAATTAGAAAAGTGCACGTGTTTTGCACGTAATTAATTAATTTCTTTTAATCAAATTAGAAAAATGCACGTATTTTGCATATAATTTACTAATTTCTTAGTGGAGAGAAGAGAAACGTATTAAAATACCATTTTCCGCAACCGAAGTAGCTGAAATAGCGAGGATTAATAACAGTGTTGGGAACCATTTAAAATTTGGTGAAATAAACATTTTGGGTTGTGAGTGCTAGTTATTTAGGAACAGGGAAATGAGTGATTGTGAAAAGAAGAAACTGTAGGGGTATATATAAGCTATGTTTTAAAAATTGAACCGGATCGGACGGTCCGACCATGACTTGAAGTTTTTTTGGTCCGGACAATGCCCTGAAACAGGAGCAAACGAACCGGTCAAAATACCGATTTGACCAGTTTTCAGCGGTTCACGCATTATAGAAATGTTTTTGATTTAGAATTACTGAAATGGAACGGCTCGGATTCTTCGAATTAAAAACTGAAAATATTACATCTATTCCCATTGTTCTAGTGATGACAATTTTGATGGTGAAAGATGATAAATATAAGAAAATAAGAATGAACTAATAATGTAAAAGAAAAAAAGATAAATTAAAAAGAAATTGAAGAAAAGAGTTGGAAAAAGAGAAACAAGAAAGTGAGTAAACAAATATCAATTGGCTGCGGCTTGGTTTTGTTAAGGGAAGGGAAGGGATAGAAATTTAGCTATTTTCTCTATATAAATAATTGAATGAGTAATAAGATGAACAGACATTTTTCTTTTTTTTGATAAGTTTAATCAGCGCATATCTTATATCTTTGACTCAATTCTTATTAATCCAAATCATGTAACTTTTCTTAACGAGCGTTGCCGAAAATATTGGGGTTCGGGTCATATTTAATAGGACCGAGCTATCGAACTTCGATTAGGCCCGGCTCAATTTACAGTCCTAGGAGTTGAATGAGAATTACTTTTCCAAAAAGAAGGCAAACGGCGCAATGATGATTGCGGCAATGGCATGTCGGTAAACCACAAAGACATAATTACTCATGCCATCATTTAAAGCTGCCTTTGAAAGGATGTCCATCCCAGAAAGCCCAACTTGTATGAAAGGATGTCCATCCCAGAAAGCCCAACTTGTAGGAAGACCACAGCCAAGAAATGCTTGAGTTTTTCCAGAACAATTTTAATATTTTCTGCTAGAAACAGAGCATGAAAATATTGAAGTTCTTTTTTTTTTGAGATTGAAAATATTTACGATTTTACTAGTAAATTTTTTAATACAAGAAAAATGAAAAACTTACCCTTGATCCCCTGATTGGGGTTCTCTTTCTCTTTTCTTATTAACTAGAAAAGTTCACATGCTTTGCATGTGATTAACTAATTTTTTTTAATTAAATTTAGAAAAGTTCACGTATTTTGCACTTGATTAACTAATTTTTGTTGATTAAATTAGAAAAGTGCACGTATATTGCACGTGATTAACTAATTTCTTTTAATTAAATTAGAAAAGTGCACGTGTTTTGCACGTAATTAATTGATTTCTTTTAATCAAATTAGAAAAATTCACATATTTTGCATATGATTAACTAATTTCTTAGGAAGAGGAGAGAAACGTATTAAAATACCATTTTCCGCAACCGAAGTAGCTGAACTAGCGAGGATTAATAACAGTGTTGGGAACCATTCAAAATTTGGTGAAATAAACATTTTGCGTTGTGAGTGCTAGTTATTTAGGAACAGGGAAATGAGTGCTTGTGAAAAGAAGAAATTGTAGGGGTATATATAAGCTATGTTTTAAAAATTGAACCGGACCACCGGACGGTCCGATCATGACCTGAAGTTTTTTTGGTCCGGACAATGCCCTGAAACAGGAGCAAACGAACCGGTCAAAATACCGGTTTTCAGCGGTTCACGCATTATAGAAATGTTTCTGATTTAGAATTACTGAAATGGAACGGCTCGGATTCTTCAAATTAAAACCGGAAATATTTGCATCTATTCCCATTGTTCTAGTGATGACAATTTTGATGGTGAAAGATGATAAATATAAGAAAATAAGAATGAACTAATAATGTGAAAGAAAAAAAAAAGATAAATTAAAATGAAATTGAAGAAAAGAGTTGGAAAAAGAGAAACAAGAAAGTGAGTAAACATATATCAAGTGGCTGCGGCTTGGTTTGGTTAAGGGAAGGGATAGAATTTTAGCTATTTTCTCTATATAAATAATTGAATGAGTAATAAGATGAACAAATATTTTTCTTTTTTTTTGATAAATTTAATGAGCGCATATCTTATATCTTTGACTCAATTCTTATTAATCAAAATCATGTAACTTTTCTTATTGAGCGTTGCCGAAAGTATTGGGGTTCGGTTCATATTTAATCGGACCGAGCTATCGAACTTCGGGTAGGCCCGACTCAATTTACAGTCCTAGGAGTTGAATGAGAATTACTTTTTCCAAAAAAGAAGGCAAACGGGACAATGATGATTGCGGCAATGGCATGTCGATAAACCACAAAGACATAGTTACTCATGCCATCATTTAAAGCTGTCTTTGAATGGATGTCCATCCCAAAAAGCCCAACTTGTAGGAAGACCACAGCCAAAAAAGGCTTGAGTTTTTCCAGAACAATTTTAATATTTTCTGCTAGAAACAGAGCATGAAAATATTAAAGTTTTTTTTTTTTTTTTTTTTAGATTGAAAATATTTATGATTTTACTAGTAAATTTTTTAATACAAGAAAAATGAAAAACTTACCCTTGATCCCCTGATTGGGGTTCTTTTTCTCTTTTCTTATTAACTAGAAAAGTGCACATGGTGATTAACTAATTTTTTTTTAATCAAATTTAGAAAAGTGCACGTATTTTGCATTTGATTAACTAATTTTTGTTGATTAAATTAGAAAAGTGCACGTATATTGCACGTGATTAACTAATTTCTTTTAATTAAATTAGAAAAGTGCACGTGTTTTGCACGTAATTAGTTAATTTCTTTTAATCAAATTATAAAAATGCACGTATTTTGCATATGATTAACTAATTTCTTAGTGGAGAGGAGAGAAACGTATTAAAATACCATTTTCCGCAACCGAAGTAGCTGAAATAGCGAGGATTAATAACAGTGTTGGGAAAAAATGTATGATTAATGAGCACATATATTATATCTTATATCTTATATATTTTCTTATATAAATGAGAATGGTCTTTTGACCCAAATCATGTAACTTTGACTCAATTATTTTTTCTTAGAATTTTTAATTTTTTTTATTGTTTTAAAACTGTAATTTGTTAAGTGTTAATTTAATTCGTTTAACTTACATAAGCCAATGAATGTAAAGAAATAAGAATAGTTAATACACCATAAATTCGGCATTGTGTGGGTTTAGTGCAATATTTTCGGCAACGTGTTGACAAATTAATCTAAAATACTGGAAGGAATATATATTTCAAATATTAGTGCAATATTTTCGGCAACGTATAGACAAATTAATCTAAATATTTATCAAAAAAAAAAAAGAATTGGTTAAGAAAAGTTGCATGATTTGGATTAATATTTTCGGCAACGCTCATTAAGAAAAGTTACATGATTTGGATTAATAAGAATTGAGTCAAAGATATAAGATATGCGCTCATTAAATTTATCAAAAAAAAAAGAAAAATGTCTGTTCATCTTATGCCGAAAATCATGTAAGATTAATAACAGTGTTCGGGAAAAAATGTATGATTAATGAGCGCATATCTTATATCTTATATCTTATATCTTATATCTTTTTTTATATAAATGAGAATGGTCTTTTGACCCAAATCATGTAACTTTGATTCAATTCTTTTTCTTAGAATTTTGAATTTTTTTTATTGTTTTAAAAATGTAATTTGTTAAGTGTTAATTTAATTCATTTAACTTACATAAGCCAATGAATGTAAAGAAATAAGAATAGTTAATATACCATAAATTCGGCAATGTGTGGGTTTAGTGCAATATTTTCGGCAACGTGTTGACAAATTAATCTAAAATACTGGAAGGAATATATATTTCAATAAATTTATTAGTGCAATATTTTCGGCAATGTATAGACCAATTAATCTAAAATATTTTCGGCAACTTTCAGCTCAAAGGAATATTTATTCCAAGTTAATCAATTTAAGATTAATGTTAATCGGTTCATTGTTTGTTTTCAATTTAAGTTTAAAACCAGCCTTTAATTTTGGAATTTCTGAAATCACTTTCCTAATAATCATCATAAGGTAAATTTTCTTTTCTTTTTTAAGGTAACCATCATAACTTAATTTAAGATTCAAACAACTATCCTACATTGCTTAATTATCTAGATACATTGACCAAGAAAATCACCAATTTTCTCTACTAAATAATTCCTACGGTTATGGAAATTAATTACCTAATTAATTCGAATTATTGCCATTGCTATATATATTCTTCATTTCTTCTCATCCAAACTATACATAACATGTACATATAGTTAGACATTGTTTATATATATTTATATTTATTTGTTTATATACTTCATTGTTTTACATATGTACATATTATAAACGTTTAAGAACCTTTTACCAATGAATTGATTGTTACACAATTACTGTTCTACATCATTAAAATGAACTGAATGATGCACAATTAGTCGTTTTAATTGCTGTAAAATATTTAGGAACAAATGAATTGATATTTTGTCCACTTTTTTATAATTTATTTGTGTTTACAGTAGTGTTATTAAAATCGAATCTTCCGGTCATATTGGTTTTACTGTAACCGGAAGCCTGTCCGATCCGGATCAACCTCAAAAACCGGGAGTGCCAACCCCAGATGAGAGATGGCCTCAAAATAATGATCATGACCAGTCTAATCAAAGCAGGTGTATGATGGATGGAAACACAAAGCTTTTCATAATTTCACTGCCTTATTAGTGATTTGTCCATTGTAGCGTAAGCAGATTGTTTCTATCACTCCCCCAATAAGTACACAATCAGAGATCTTTTTTTTTTTAACATTGACTTGTATTTTTAATTTACTGGATTTGAATTTGCTTTAGTAGTTGCAAATATACTGTCACACGGGCATATAGCAAGAGGGACGGAGGGAGGTTCCCCCAGAAAAAAAAAAAAAAATTAAAAAAATTAAAAAATATAATATTGTTTGTATATATAAAAATGGGAAAATTGCTTTTTTGGTACCATAAGATAGGCTGATTTGCACATTTGGTACCATTGGATATGAAAATGCAAATTTGGTACCATATGATAGGTTTTCATTGCAATTTTGGTACCAAACCCAATTTTTATACAAAATTAATGACAATTTACCCCCTATTAAATGCATAATGTTCAATTTAACCCCTCGTGGTTTAAAAAAGAGCATTTTACCCCCTAAAATTTTGTAAATATTTCACATCGCCTCCCTGATATTTTTATAGGTGGCACTTAATCCACTTTTATTATGATAATGTGATATTTTACCCATTGTGTTATGATAAATGTGGCAATTTATCCCTCTATGTTAAATAAAATAGTGTGCATATTCTCAATTTCGGCAAGTGAGTTACAATCTCCGGCTGAAGGGGGTAAATTGCTTCATTAAAATTTTACAGGGGTCAAATTGATTTTTTCAAATTATAGAGGGATAGATAAATTGAACATTATGCATTTCATAGGGGGTTAATTGCCATTAACTTTGTAGAAAAATTGGGTTTGGTACCAAAATTGCAATGAAAACCTATCATATGGTACCAAATTTGCATTTTCGTATCCAATGATACCAAAAGTGCAAGTCAGCCTATCCTATGGTACCAAAAAAGCAATTTTCCCATATAAAAATATTTGGTAATGTTTTCATTGGTAAAGGTTCGCCTGATTTGTAACCTGTAACTCTATCGGTCTCCTTTCACAAGATCTTAAGTTCGACCCTTGCCGTTGACTGACATGAATTTTCTCATTACAATTGAATTTTTTTTAAAATACGAACACATGACTTAGGTAGGTGGGCCGTGGGATATATTAAAATACTAACACACTAACACATGATATATTGGAATTATGATAAATGTAATGTTGATCTTACAACTTTTTCATCACGTAATATGTGTTTTTAATAATAAATCTACATCAAATCACTGAGAGTTACTTGAATGGTTCCATTTTGATTTTTTTTATAGCATTATTTTTCATACACAATGTATTTACATCGTAAAATAATTACTAATATATTTCTCAATTACTAGTTTTCTTAAACCATTTGTTGAAACATTAATTCACTTGGCTAATACTCTTAAATTTTTTTTTTTCAGTATATATTTATTTGTTCACCTTTTGTTAGATAAAATTATAAGATTGTTATTATCTTAGTTTTTGTAATTTTATCAAAAATTCGAAATAAATTATCGAGTTTGCTATAGAAAAAATATTCGACCATGAACTAAGATGATCTAGCTCTGCCTCTACCGACCCCCCAAGAAATATGGTCTAGGTCCTCCTCTTGTCAATATTGTCAAATGGGCTGCAACAGAACAAATGGGCTGCAACAGAATTCTTTGATTACTTCCTGAGTTTAAGACTATAAGTTTTAAGTTTGAATAATGATTTAAGGTTGTTGATTATGCTTCAGAATATTCCTTCAAATCTTAATCTAATGAAATTATTTTTATGGCAATTTTAATTACTTTCTAAGTGGTTACTTATTAGAAGAACAGTCAATTTAAGGAAAGGTATCCTTTTTTGTATCATTCAAAACAAAAATCAGAACGAGAATTTAAAGACGGAGGAGGGGGTTAATTTTTTCAGGATCCCCTTATAAAATTTGTGAATGAATGCATTGAACAAAAGAAATAGATAAGTGGAATATTTTTTCATAAAAATAATTTATAGGGAAATTTTTTTTTTCCCCATTTTTATAGGATTATCCTGGGTTATTAATAATATTTTGTACCTCATAATATATTCTTCTTAGAATTCTTTTTCAGTAAATTTATAGGAGATGCTTGATTAGCTAATTAGTACTGGAGCAATCTAGCTAATTAGCAAGAGAAAGTACCCATTTGGACAAAATAATTGTATTAGGACTGGAGCATTGTAGCTAATTATTTAGAGTTGGATTAATTCTAGGAGATTTCATGACAAAATTGATGAGGGGTACTTTGGATTCTCCTCCTACCATGACCCATGCTGGGATAAACTAGCTGGAACAGCTCTGATTCCGACCTCGAAGGCATAAAGCCGATCTCAAAGCAACACAAGCCTAACCTGATCGTAAAGCTAAAGACCCCTGGTCGATAACCTCGGATGGGCCGAAGAAAACTTCCTTGCTGCTGGATCAGCCAGCTCATAGCCCCTACTATAAATACCACCAGCATTTATGACAATGACAGGTTTTCTCATGCACCCCAGGCTCGATGCTTCTGTTCGGACACATATCGGAGACTATATGTAGCATCATTCCTTATATGTATTTAGCCTCTAGCTTGTACGACATCCTATAGCGCTCGAATAGGACCTTTGTAATTTGTACATTCACGATCGGAATATACATATTATTGATCTTATCCCTTATACTTATTGCATTGTGGCTCGATTACATCACATATAGAATACCTACGAAAACTGGTAAGATCAATTGGCGCCCACCGTGGGGCCTTATTCGGGTGTTAGATCGAAAAATGTCTACTACGAGGCAAGATACGTATATTCGACGAGAGTCTCCTCGCGTAGCTGGGGTGCAGAATTTATTCAACGATAAGCTCGATAAATCTATCTTGAGCGGCTTAATAACCGGAATTCAAAGTTCGAACTTTCAAGGTCGACAGCTTAATCTTAAAAAAGTACAGATTCGAAAGCACGAAAGAAAGAATAGCAACGTAAACCCGCTGGTCTCTCTATCGTGATCGAGATTGATAAGAAAGGCTCCTATAAAGTTATTTATCAAGATGGGAAAATTCTTCCCTGAACAAGGAGTACGCTCATCCATAAAAAAAAATATTACGAGAAACAAAGATTGTCTATTTGGCTTCTCATCGATCAAAGTTCATTGTGCGGATCAATTAGGTCTCCTATTATTAAGAAAATCAACAAAATATTTCTATTTTCGAAATTCTGTCGTCTATCCTATGCATCTATGCAAGCTACATATTATCTTCAGAATAGGCGCTCGGCCTCTCTTCTATAATCGACTAAGGGTGAAAGCCATTGCTATGCCCCTTGGATCGAAATAAATGAAAAGGGTGAAAGCTGTTGCTACGACCCTCAGGTGAAAGCTATTGCTATGACCGATCAAAATGAAAAGGGTGAAAGTTTTTGCTACGACCCTCAGGTGAAAGCTATTGCTATAACCGATCAAAATGAAAAAGGTGAAAGCTGCTGCTACGACCCTCAGGTGAAAGCTATGGCTATGATCGATCAAAATGAAAAGGGTGAAAGTTGTTGCTACGACCCTTAGGTGAAAGCTATTGCTATGACCGATTAAAATGAAAAGGGTGAAAGCTGTTGCTACGACCCTCAGGTGAAAGCTATTGCTGTGACCGATTAAAATGAAAATGGGTGAAAGCTGTTGCTATGACCCATAGATCGGATTTGCGCTTTTGCTACGACCCTCAGGTGAAAGCTTTTGCTACGACCGATAAGAACGAAAAGGGTGAAAGCTCTTGCATTGATCAATCAAAAAGAAAAGGGGTGAAAGGGGTGAAAGTTGTTGCTATGACCCATAGATCGAATTCGCGAAAAAAAAATATCAACAATTGAATCAAACAATCTCGAAGATAAGATAAATGTCGTTGTTCTTACCAGAATTATCAATTACTCCCGTTATTTATCCAACTAAGCCAACAGAGTTATATAAATGATCGAGGAAAATTTTGCCAGATATTTTGCTCGATCAACTTATACAGAGTTATTTCGATCATTTCGGTTGATAACTATTTCAAAGGGAATCGATCCCGCGATCGACGATAGATTGACAGAACCATCGGTATAATGATAACGGATTATACAAGTCTCTAAAGTTGCAACCTATTTCGAAGAATTATCAAATCGCCGAAGGAATTTATTTTTTCGAGCGCAAGATTCTAAAAACTCCAAGCTGAATTACATGAGTTAGTTACAATCACACAAGTTCAATCTTTTTCGATCACATCATTTATCTTAAAGGTCGTTTATATATTGTTCGACCAACATAGTCAAAGATATATTCAATAAAGTCAAGAAAATATGCAACAAAGATGAGCATGAAACAAAGTCTTTATTCATTATTCGAACAAATTACAAATGGATTCTTGAATACAATGGAGAAATTCGAGTTTAAAAAGAATAAGTACATTTGCTCCTACCCTAATACAAATTCTATATACAGAACCAATTTATCTCCGATCGAGCCTCGGAGCAGAGAAGAATAGAGTAAAAATCTATACCCAGGACCCTAAGCCGAACTAAGGTCTTCATCCGCAAATAATGATGACCACAACCCATCCGAGATGGTCAGGCCACGTTCGGTCGGAGGTCCAAAGGTTTTTCAGCCGTTGATCACATAGTCTTCGTAAATTTCCTCCATTCCTCCGAGTGAGCAAAAGCATATTTGTCTCCAAGAAATACAATGAAGAAGCTGCTGCTCGGAATTAAGGGAAATATGAAGGGGGTGACCAACGGGTTAGCTGGATACAACGTCAGAAGCCCAGACGCCCAACCCACTTCGGATTGGATGAATCCAAAGAAGCAGGTTGCCTGTCGGTATCCTAAGTGCTGTCTATTTTGCCTGACAATATTCTAAGCGAGAGAAGTTGTACCAAAGGGACTATGATCGAAAAACAGGATCCGAGTCCTAATTTCAAACTCTTTTATTTTGGAAGTATCATGGAACATGTTGCTAAAGGAATTCAAAACCCGAGGGGTAGTGATCGGATGAAGCATTCGTGGTGAGTGAAAAATGTGACGGTAAAATGGGAACTATTTATAACAGTGAATGGTTGAAATCGACGGACCGGATGATACATCGCGGACGGCTATGATCACAACAATAAATACGCAAATTGTTCAATTTCCCGAGAAATAGTGTCCTGTTTGCTTAGAAGAGGTGGAGTCCTCACAAGCAAACGATCGAGATTTCCAAAACACGGTAAATTTATTAATCGTTCCAAGTTGATAAATTCAAGACAAAAGAAGCTATCCGCCACGATCGAATAACGTTCACGACAGACAACGAAGTTACATCACCTAAAATTAATTTCCAAGGAATCGCTTAAGCAATGTTAAGCGTTCAACAGTTTAATTGATCTGAAAGCCAATGCCCAAATCAAGATATTCTTTCATATTCTATCTATAGAGCGTAGCATTCAATAAGTGAACCCAGATTTATGAAATTCAATGCAAGTGTTATAATCATCAGTCTGCGCTCGAAGACCAGTATACTCATCGTCGATTTACAAGAGGTCATTAATGTCTGACTTATAAAAGTCCGACCGGAGTACATCCTTCATCTGAGTGATACAAAGCGTTTACGGACAAGTAAATTTGAGGCAATCAATGAGGAAAATCAGTTTTTCATGATTAACGCTTGAAAGTACAACTTAAAGATCATCCTTTGATTAGCTGACGGATTTTTCAAATCGAACACGACAATCCAGAATCAACGATAAGGACGAATATTATTTCAAACAAAGAAGTTATTTACAATTTCGATTTCGTTACAAAGATACAAGACTGCAAGGATACAAGAGAAATATTTCGATCATATTACAAGCTAAGGACTCGGCAAAGGTTTCCTGAGCTTGGATATCTTCACTAGTAACAGTTGACTTAAGTTTCTTATTTGGCCCTCCGCTCTCGGGAATAGGTGTAAGGGCATCATCAGGCAGAGGCGTATCTTCGATAGTAAGTTTCTGCAAAGTCTCAGTTGGGGCGCTTTCATCTGGATGGGGCCTTTTATTCGAAGTAAGCTCCGAAGTCTTTTGCCTAGCCAGTGCTCGTTTGGAATTATCAAGGGGTTTAGAGGGAGAGCCCTCAGTTTCCCCGTCAGAACCTTCATACGAAAAGATGGGTTCGCTAGATTCGGCCTTAGCAATTCTCTTCTTTTTCTTATTTTTCTCACCAACCAAAATTAGGGAAGAAGGCTCGCAAGCCTTTGGAGAATCCTTGACAGATTTCTTATCCTTAGTCAACTTTTTATCTTTGGAGGGAGCTTTATTCTTCAAACCGCCTAATAACAGTTTGGGATCGATCGGGGCACCCAACACTTTATACATAATGGTCGAAAGAAAGAGTTTAAACTCCGAAAATATATGCTAAGCTTGGAGCACCGATCTTAATGGTAAGGCCTTACGATAAAATGAATTGGAATAGCACTTGTATTTATAGTGCAGGCAGCGTTTTACCTTAACAATAAATAAACCGTTACATCTCCAGAGTAAACAGGGCTAAGATAGTAGAATTCAGTTATAAGGAATCAAATTTTCGAACATAACGGAATGAAGTCAACCATGCACATGTGAATTCAAAAGAAAGAAAGAGAAATGTCTTAATTACAAACTACTGAAGGAAATATTAAAGAGAATACTAAGAAACTTTCTACTACAAATTATCAAGGAATGAACTTCTAGCCTTCAGGTTCGGAGCTACCATCATCTCCATCGTGTCCCTCATCGGATTCGCTTTCTCCAGAGCTATCGTCTTCGCTATCCGAACTATCACTGTCTTCATCTTCACTAGTTGAGGATTCGCCTCGATCCTCGGGTTGATCTTCCTCCACATATTCGGAATTCTCCTAGCTGGAACATCATTGGGATGATCTTTCTCCTTTTCAGATTCACCGTCAATATCTACGTACTCATCAAATTCATTTTCCCTCGAGGCTGAATGGGTATTGACGACAGCCTGCTCGAGGATGTCCGGATTCGGCATCGGAGTAACAAATTCTTCAACATAAGGAGCAAATTCATGGGTTTGCCAGTCACCCACCTCTTGAGGTAAAGATGAAGCTTGGAAATCTTTTCCCTGGGAATTCTTGAATGGATTCATATATAGGAGATAATCATCCATATTATCTGGAATTCTCCTAGCCGCAATAAGCTGCTGAACTCCTTTGTAGAAGATTGTTTGGAGAACCCCTCTTATTCTTTTTCGCACTAAAGGATCGAGAACAGGGACTCCAAGAACTCCTTAATCACCGGATATCTAGCTTCTTCTTGTCCTTGATGGTATGAATGCTCGGAGTCATGTCTGGCTTGTTCCAACTCCATCTTAACCTTCTTAGGCTCCTCCTCAAGGGCGCTCTTCTCCTCAACCACGGACACTATATCTTCCTCAATCGCACGGGTGCATTTATCCTTCTTGGCGTTTTCTAGCTCCTTCCTCAATTTAGATATTTCACGTCGGTTACCAGCTAGCTTTTTATTTGCATCATCTAATTGAGAGCGAAGAAGCTTGTTCTCGTCTTTAGTCCGTGCAAGCGCATCATGAGCTTCCTGTGATTCTTGCTCCAAAAGGGATAGTCGATAGGTCTGAAGAGCGAAATAGTCCCGGTCTGCATTAAAAAAAACCCGACCAAACTCGCCCAAACCCGACCGCATTTAACCCGTAGCCCGAATGAATTTTAAATTTAACAAGTTTGTCATATTTGACTTTGGTTTATTTAACTTGAGAAACTAACTTCAAATATGGCAAATTAATTATATGATTAAATATTTGTTACAATTTTATAATAATATTGAATATAACTAAATATATATCATATCACTTATGGCAGCTCAACTGGTCTCAGAGGTGGAATTTGGAACAAGAGATCAAGGATCGAGCCTCACCAGTGGCAGTGTGGGAGCAACCTCTCAAAAAATGAGGGGGGCTCCTTGTGCGCAGTGAGCACTGGTCCCAGCCTCTGTTGCCGGTTGAGTCACCATGATTTACCTCCTCTCACAATCCCGTCGGGCTGGGGGTGAGAGGCGCCCGGGGTGAGCGATTTCACCTTTTGGAACAAGAAAATTAAAGTTAAGCTTAGCTTTAATAAGTAACTAATGAATATATATTGATAAAAGGGTGAAACACATTTTCCCCTTAAAGTATTGGCTTAATACCAGTCATCCATTTAAAGTATTTATTGTAATACTTATCCATTCTATTAGAATATTGAACATTTTATTTCAAAATTATCCCTGTCCATTTTAGGACAAATAAATTATTTCTTTATTAATTTATCAAAAAGTAAATGTTTATTAATTATGAATTCATCCAACAATCAAATAATATTACGTTTCAATTTCTTCATTTATTTTGTTTTCTTTGGTTTTATATTCTCAAAATTTTTCCTTATTTTCATCTCAATTTTTTCTTTATTTTTGTTTCAATTTGTTTTCTTTATTTTAAATATTTCTGAGTTTTTATTTGGTGATAATTATCTCTTTTATTTTCTGTACGAATTATTATTAATGTTGAGTAATTCTCCTTCAAATTTTTTGTCGCAAAATTTAAATTTAACACCAAACAATATTTTCTTAATTTCTTCATTTCTTTATCAAAAATAATTATTAATTATGAATTCATCCATTCTCGTCCAAACAATATTATATTTTAATTCTCATTTCTATTTTTTTCTTCGGTTATAAAAAAATGAGATGAAAATGAAGAAATTATTTAATATCGAAAAAAGGAAGGTTAAAAAAAGAAATAGAGAAATTAAAATATAATTTTGTTTGGTGGATGAATGGATTTATAATTAATAAAGAAGCAAATTTATTTTGATAAATTAATAAGAAATGAAAGGGGCGGGAGTATTATTGAAATAAAAACTACAAATTTATAAAAGAGGAAGGTAAGTGTTACAATTGATGCTTTATGGGGATAACTGATATCACCATCATACTTTAATGGAGGGAAACTATATTTCACCCTTAAAAAGTAGTATAACTCAATTTAAGGGAAATAAAATGGATCTTTAAAAAATTATCATTGAAATTGATAAATGTGTTTGAATTTAGTTTAATATTTTATCAAATTAACTTCAAGGAAAATTCAAGGGTACTGCTACGTTAGGTTCCGCTAGTTATAACCAATAGAAGTAAGATATGTCATAATAATATTGCCACAATAAGTGGTACTATACCACAACAAATGATACTATACTATATATTTAGTAACATCAAATAGTAAATTATATTTTTATAAATTATTATGAAAATAAATAAATGAATGTTACAATAATATTTAAAAATAAATAGTATGTAGTTTTTTTTTTTTTTTGAATAATTAATATTAACTTTGGAAGAATTGCATAAATCACCTAATATAAAATAAATACTACATGACGTGGGATCATATCAAATATATGGGTTTAATACTATGTATTGTGAGCCCGTACTGTCATATATAATTTATACCAAACAATGTGATACACATTACGTGGTAATACCACCTAATTTGGAATAAATATTACATGATGTGGGGTCATACTAAATATATGGGGTTAATACTAATTTGGAATGAATACTACATGATGTGGGATCATACTAAATATATGGGGTTAATACTATGTAATGTGAGCATGTACTATCACATGTGAGTTATACCATACAATATGATACACATTATGTGGTAATACCATCTAATGTGTTAAGTTAGCGGCACCTAATGCAATGACACCCTAGAATCCCCCGAGTAGAAATGTATACTTGATAAACGAATATTAGTCATTATGAACATGAATTGAATATTTTAACATAATGTTATATCATTCATTAATACATCGAGATGAGCTCGAATTGTGTATCAAAACCTATCTTTGAAATTTATTCAATACGTATAATAAATAGAGCTAATATGGGCATAAGTTGATTGAACTCGATAGATTAATTGGTTCAATTCAGTGTTTGTTCAACTTCTCTTGTATATATTATACGAAAATGCAAGATTGTTGGTATTAAGTGGTTATATGAGGTCTAGAGAGGGAGGGGTTGAATAGACCTCGATACTAGTAAAAAGTTTCTTTGATTTTGCTTATGTAGATTAAACTTATCTTTCGTATGAGATTACTCAGCCGATTTAGCACTCAACTTATTCAACATAAGTTAGACCACTTTGATTTTTTTATATTTTCATACAACTTCAGAGTTTCAAACTTGTATGCAGTGGATATGCAGGTGAAAGTTTTTCAAATAAGTATTACTTAAGGTTTTATCCCCGGTTTGATAAATTCCTCTTTAAAAGATTTGCCTTTTAAAATTTTGCACTTATCTTATGAAATTTATGCAATGCAAATTAAGCTAAGTAACACATGAATTTTTATAGTGATTCGACTGGTAGAATACCCCTTAGACCACTCCTCTAAATCATGAAGATTTAGGTTTTATTAGAACACACAGTAACTAGTACAACACTTGTGCTTGTACAACTAATGACCAAACAACAGGTTCACAATAGGAAATCACAAGGAAGATATCACTCAATAAGATGAATAATTACTTTTCACAACACTCAATTGAACAAAATTATTTAGATTTTTATGTGTTAGAAAGATGAATCATACGTATCGCAATACATACGATCGTATCGTATCATACAAGAATCAAGAAAAACACCCTTGTGATTATTTCGGCAAGTCGTATCGTGAAGGCTCCGAATTGTATCGAATCGTACGATACCGATCGTGTCACAATACTTGCTACTATGGTCATCACAAGGTCGCGAGGGGCACTTCCTTACCTGGGTTGCTAGTTTTTTTTTTTTATCAATTCTCATCAATCATCAATGAACTAGTCCTCATTGGTTTATATCATTTGAAATGAAAATTTCGTGATTAAACCAGTTAAACGAGAAATTGCCACTTTACATCCTAAAAATACGCCACTTTAACACTTTTCACCATAAAATTATAACACTTCACATCCTTTCATCACATAGTATTTGACACATTAGGCATCCATTATGCATCTTACTCTAGGAGCAAAGTAGCAAAGTGATTTATTTTTGGAATACAAATTACCAGTCACTCTAATTAAACCATCCAGTTCTCAAAACACTAGCTAAAATATTTATTTATTTATATATGTAAGATGCTAAAATAAAGCAAATAAAATGAAGTATACCCCAATTTGGCGGTAACGTTTGGTGGGAAAAATCAATAAAAATTGAAAAAACACTTCACTTGGCACGTGCACCACTCTCTACAATTAGCGCGTGTAAACAATTCTTCTGATAGTCAACCAATAAAATCCGGGTGGGGCTATATTTCTCCCTTCTTATAGCACGTGGTGTCCACGTGCTAATTGAACGAGTACGTGGGAACCCCAAAATTGCACTATACAATTTCTACCTGTGTATTTGTGAACCCTTCTCAATGCCTCCGCCCTATTAGTAAGTCTTCTTCTCATAAAATCCCTAAACACACCTTTTGACAGTGCAAAAGGGGGAAAATGAAAATTATTTATATGCAATCATAAAATCTGTATCTTAATCTCTCGATGTTCGGTTTTGGCCGGAGAAATTCATGTTGAAATCTGTCATTATCTAGGGTTTTTTTTGAAGGTTTTGTTGTGCATGATCATCCAAGGTCAGTTTCTCCTCTGGCTCATCATCTGTTATTTTCTATTTTATAGCCCTATCGTGCGGTAATCAAAGTGGCACTAGATATATAAATATTAATTTTGTGGGAGGAGATAAGTATAACTTTGGTATTTAAAACTGATATTTTTGTTGGAGATTTTGATATGCGATTATCACGGTTTCAATCAGTAGTTAAGAAAAGGAAGGATCAGAAATTGAGGAATAAGTTTAAGGGTAAGAAGAAGCACAAGAGACTTGACGCCATTTGTGAAAAAGCTTATAATAGCTGCCTTAAGGGGGTTGAAAAGGTTGAATCTAGTCAGATAGATGATGGAAGGAATGAATTGGAGGTCCGGAGGAGCTCTAGGGCACGTAGAGCTCCCATATTGCTTGACTCTTCGCCACCGCCGCGGAAAAAGCGTAAGGTTGACAGGAGTGGGGTTAGTAGGGTTGAGAAGCTTTGGAGAGAAGATGGGGTGAAATGCGAAATGGAGTGCTCTAGTTCGAAGAATTTGGACAGGCAAAGTGGTGGTTGGGGGTCAAGGTTGAGATCTAGGGAAAAGATTGTAGGTTTCTCTGGAAGGAAGAAGGGGCGATCTTCATTGAGAGGTAAACGAAAACTCTTTGAAGATTCTGATGATATTAGGGATGACATGGAAAATCATTGTGATAATATGGAAGATGGAATGGGAGGTGAAAAACTAACAGTTGTTAAGTCGAAGAGGCCTGGGAGAATCAAAGCTTCAAATGTTTTGGCAAATGTAAGCCAGGATATTGATATTGAAGGTGCTTTGGAGGATAATACAGGAAAAAATAGTGATGATGTGATTGAAGTGCTGGATGAGGGAGAAGGATTGTGCTTGGAGATTAAATTGGAATGCAGTAGTAACCTTGGTGTGCAAGATGGTTGTATGGCTTCAAAGTTGGGTGAGAGGGAGGAGACTGCTGTTCAAAGGGAATCACAATTGGAAGAATGCCACACTAGTGGCAATGTGGAGACCAGGGAAGAGAATATGAGGCTTGAAGAAATAGCAGGTGATCTTGTACTTGATCAAAGAAATGACATTGAAGTTGGTTATGCTTCTGACCAAGAAAAAGATGTTGGACAACCTAATATACCTCTTGAAGATGAGACCTATAAGAAATCAGACAAGAATTACAATGCTTTAGATGTTGCAGACCACAAACCAAGAATAAAACTGGGAAGACGCTGTGGTTTATGTGGTGGTGGTACTGAGGGCAAGCCTCCAAAACTACTTGTAAGGGATGGGGCCAGTAGTGATAATGAGGCATACAGTGGGTCATCTGCTTCTGAGGAAACTAACTATGACGTATGGGATGGTTTTGGTGATAATTCTGGATGGCTTGGACGGCTTTTGGGCCCGATTAATGATCGTTTTGGTATAGCAGGAATTTGGGTTCACCAGCAATGTGCTGTATGGAGTCCAGAGGTGTGTTTATGTTTTTTAATATTAGCAATTCAGTTATGTCTGACAGTTATCTTGCTTGAGTTAAGAAGTAGGTCTCATATTCAGACTGTTGCATTATTATACACATTTAGTGGGCCACTCTTGTATGGATAACTCTTTTGTGTTTTTCTTTCAGAAAGAAAAAATCTAAAGTATGCGTGGTTGTATGTTCTTTGTTTTATTTATTGCCACAATTAGAGAAGGTTTTGTTATTTAGGTTAAAGTTCTATTAAACAGAAGGTTTTTTCTTCTTCTTTTGTTTCCTTGGTGTTATTTGCTCCGACAATAATCAGTCTTGTAGAAGAAGGCTTTGGATTCTAGGTATCATGACTTTTGTTGCATGTCAAAAGTTCCACTTGTCCTCATAAAAGTTGGTTTTCCAAGGCTAGCCCTTATGTTTTCATGCATATATGTTGGGGTAGTGTTCCTTATGCGGAGTAATGAATTTATTTATATTGTGCGAACTTGTGAAACTTAAACTAGATCTCTGTTATCCAAATTCATTATTCCTGTTCATAATGGAATTCTAGGCTTGTTTGATTTTAGATGCTTTGTGCGGACTTGTATGATATCTATGAAGCTTGGCGGCTTTTCTGTAGGAATGAAGAAAACATCTGTATGCTTCTGTCTGTTCATTCTTGTAATATAGATTTTGGGTTATCATAAGATCCTTGGAGTTGGTGTTGCAATATGACCTAGCTCATATGTTTTGATGCGAACCTTATTTGACCACAAAGGCTTCAGGCCTTGCATTTTTGGCCCTCCCAGGATCTCACTTGTAGAACCAAAAAAATGAAGTTGTCATTTTATACGTAGTTTTCAGTTATTTGGATTATTATTTTCAGATTTACTTTGCTGGATTGGGATGTTTGAAAAATGTTAGGGCTGCACTTTATAGAGGAAGGTTGTTGAAATGCAGCCGCTGTAGGAGGACTGGAGCAACAATAGGGTGTCGTGTTGATAGATGTCCAAAAACTTACCATCTGGTGAGTGATTCTCCTTATTTCTTTCTCTATTCTTATTCATCTTTTGACTACATCCTGCTGTATTTGTTTTTCTTCTCAAACTCACTTGGTAAGTTCTAAATATCTTTAATTTGGTAATATGTTTGATGTTATAGCCATGTGCACGAGCCAAGGGTTGCATCTTTGATCATCGTAAGTTTCTTATAGCCTGCACTGATCATCGGCATCTATTTCAACCACATGGAATACAGAACACGCTGCGGCTGAAGAAACTGAAGTCGAAAAAAATGAAGTTGGAATTGCGAAAGATTTTCAATGATGCCTATCGCAAGGATATTGAAGCTGAAGAGAAGTGGTTGGAGAACTGTGGGGAGGATGAAGAGTTTTTGAAACGTGAAAGCAAGAGGCTTCATCGAGATTTGTTGAGAATAGCACCTGTTTACATAGGAGGTGCGAACTCTGAGAGTGGGACTCAATTCCAGGGATGGGAATCTGTTGCTGGACTACAAGATGTCATTCAATGCATGAAAGAGGTTGTTATTTTACCACTATTATACCCCAACTTTTTCAATAATCTAGGGCTTACGCCTCCTAGGGGAGTTCTTCTACATGGATATCCTGGAACTGGCAAGACATTGGTTGTCCGTGCGCTAGTTGGTTCATGTGCTCGTGGGGATAAAAAAATAGCATATTTTGCACGCAAAGGTGCGGATTGTCTTGGCAAATATGTTGGTGATTCTGAGCGCCAGCTAAGACTTTTGTTCGATGTTGCTGAGAAATCTCAACCCTCTATAATTTTCTTTGATGAGATAGATGGTTTAGCCCCTTGCCGCACGAACCAGCAGGATCAAACACATAGTTCGGTTGTCTCTACTTTGCTTGCACTGATGGACGGCTTAAAGTCTCGAGGTTCAGTTGTTGTTATTGGAGCAACTAATCGCCCCGATGCAGTTGATCCAGCTTTAAGGAGGCCTGGGAGATTTGACCGGGAGATATATTTTCCACTGCCTTCGGTTAAGGACAGAGAAGCAATTCTCTTATTGCACACCCAGAAGTGGCCTAAGCCAATTAGTGGATCTTTACTTAAGTGGGTAGCAAAGCGAACCATAGGCTTTGCTGGTGCTGATCTCCAGGCGCTTTGTACTCAAGCCGCTATAATTGCTTTAAGGAAGAGCTTCCCCTTGCAAGAAGTTCTCTCAGCTGCTGAAGCTAAAGCTTCTCGTAGTAATTGCCCTTCTATTCCCTTTTTTTCTGTGGAGGAGCGAGATTGGTTGCAGGCTCTATCCTGTGCACCTCCTCCATGTTCTCGAAGAGAATGTGGTGTTGCTGTAAATAATGTGGTTTCTTCACCTCTTAGCAGCTTTGTTGCTTCTTGTCTTCTGCATCAACTAACAAAGCTGTTAGTTCGCATGTATCTAGATGAACGTGTCTGGTTGCCACCGCCTCTTAATAAAGCTTCCGTATTGGTGAAAAATGTGATTGTTTCTGCTTTGAACAGCAGGGGAATGCAGAGTGATAATTGGTGGTCACATGTAGACGAAATGCTTCAAGAAGTGAATGTTACAGATGAGATTGAGAAGAACCTCTTGCTTGCAAATGTTCTGGTTGGACAAACTAATCTTTGCAGTTCTGATGTGATAGAAGAAAAAAATGATGAGGATTATCCAAAAAATCTCCCCTCCAACCCTCAGTCTATTGGTGGCCGCGCTGGTTTCCTAAAAAATATGTCTTATGCAGCTTGTAATAAATCAGGATTTCAAATGCTGATATCTGGGAATCCAAGATATGGTCAAAGGCATCTTGCATCATGTCTTCTCCACTGTTTTGTCGGCAATGTTGATGTTTGGAAAGTTGATTTGGCTAGCATATCTCATGAAGGGCATGGAGACATGATTCTCGGGCTAACACAAATATTGAGTATGTCGTATATTTCTTTTCAACTTGCTAAATTCAACTCTTCTCATATCAGCAATCATCTGCAATAGTGAGATTATGAAAAAAATTCAACTCATGCTTGCTTGTAGGCTGCTAGATTTCTTCCTGATTCAGCTCTTTCAATTGCAGTTCCCATTTTCATTTTAAGATGTATCATGTTGGTTTTGGTATACTGCATTGATATTTTAATATTAGATTTTAGTGTTCAAGTCTAAAGTGAGTCAAACTCCAGTTATAGTAAGACATAGTATTAAGTGGTTGTGCTAAGGCATCGAAAACCTGCCCAGGATATATGACCTTAAATCTGATAAAATCCAGAGCATTGGTGATTGAAACTCTATCTTAGCGTGGTATATTTTCCATATAAATACTACCATTAAGTTCACAAGTGTTAGGGAATTGATGCTTGTAGTATTATTAGATATTTGTTCCTACATTTCTGCTCTTGTAACATGGGTGTACACTTTTGAAAGCACGACTATACTGTAAAACTTTTCTCTCTTTGTTCGGTACCTTGTTTTTGTAAGATATAATTATCTGTGACTTCTGATTTGTATTATGATCAAAATTCATTATATATTGAACTGTATCTTGAATGTATTTTTGTAAGCAACTGAATTTACCCTTTATATTCTTCCTTCCAGTTCAATAGTATGAAATCGTCTGTCATTGTCTTCGATACCAGGTTGCTTTTAGTGTGTCCGTGTGTTGCGATTCTAAAGGGAGGAAGTATCTTATGCAGATTTTATCTTGTTGGCTCTTATATGTGCAATTAGATCCATGGAAAATAAGTCAAAATGGCATAAGTACAAGGGGATGAAAGCAAAGGGAGGTGGAAAGATGGAATCGAGAGTTTTTGATATTCTTTTTAGTGAGATATTGGTTTGCTGTACACACGTTATAAGTGTTGTGTATTTGTCCCTAGTATTTTCTTTCCCATTGTCACCCTGTAACTTAAACAGGGCTGAATAGTGCATAGAACTAAATATTTTTGGAATTATTTAAATAACATCAACTCTGCTTTTAGTACTATTAATTGAACTAACGAATGCTGGTATATTATTATTCTCCTTTTGTATCATTCCTCACCGGTCTTATCCTTCATTTCTATGAATTCTGATCTGTAAGACTGAATGGCCAGGATTTCAGCTTTCAAGGTTCATAAGATGTGAAGTTATTTTTTTTTTTTTTTTAAATTTTATGAACAAGATTACCTATATTTTCATTTTTATCGTACGGACGCTGTCGTTAATGTAAAGTTTCATGATGGTGCTTCCAATATTTGAGTTTCTTTGGGATAGGCTGATGGTTATCTGTAAATTATTAACAGGGGTATAGATTCTTTTAATGGTTTTATGTATGCTGGAATCTGGATGAAGAATATAATTTTTGCCATTGTTTATTGTTGCAGTGAGATGTGCGGGTGCAAATTTGTGCATGATATATATGCCAAGAATTGATTTATGGGCTATTGAAACGTATTATGAAACCTCTGACGGCCATCGAGAGTCATCTTCAGTGGAATTTCAACCCTCTGAAAAGATATCTTGTGACGAGAAATGTGAAATTGACAGGGAACACAATCATTTTTCAAGTCCTGAAGAAGAGGTGACTCAAACTGCTTTGAAGAAGGCCTCGTATCTCTGGACCTCTTTTATTGGGCAGGTGGAGTCTATGCGTGTAAATACATCCTTGATAATTCTGGTATGGTAAACTCTTTTTTAAAAAAATCTGAGATTAAATTGTTGTATTTGTGAGATGGTAAATAAAGGACTACTTCAGAGCTTGCTATGAATTTTGTATGGTAGCTTTTCAATTGATTAAATACTCATTCATCCTTCAATGTTTTATCATCCTAATTTACATGTCTAGTAACAAAAAAGTCTCTAGTAATTGATTTGGTTATCTGTCCGAGTGGTTATGCTAGACATATTATTGCGGCGTAGTATGGAATAGACAAACTAAACTCCGCAATTACATGATATGTTGAATCGCAAACTATATATTATCAGTGGTAATGAAAACTCAATTGAAGGAGCCTCTATTTTGTGTTTTACTTTACTAGAACTTTTCAGCTTAATGTGGCCTAAAACCTCTCCAAAGAAAGCCAGTTTTATTACAATACTTTTCTTTGTACAGTTGTCATTTTGTTGAAAAATCCTCTTAGACATCCTTTGTACAGTTCCCTGTTCTGTTAAGACTGTAATGCATACTTTACTTTAAAGATGGTGTATAAATATCATGCAATGATGAATCTGGAAAACAAATAAGAAAAAGGAATAATTGTCATTATGAGGATGTTAAATCAAGAAAGCGAATAAACTCAATCACACATTCTATTGTGCATTTCAATAAAAAAATCATTTTCCTCTACATGTTATTTTGAATGGAACATTGTCTATTGCTACTGTTTCTTATATGCATGGCTCATATCACTAGGCTTTTTATCCTTTCCCTTCAATAATTATCATCCAATTAAAAATATTCCATAACGGTCCGCAAATATCAGCACCCCTTTTTGTATATCTTGTGGCCTAGACTAGATGCTTTTGAAACAAAGAATCCTTTGTTGAGATACATAATGACTTGTATATCCTTTGTTGAGGTACATAGTATCCTTTCATTCTTTGTATATCTTGTGGCCTAGACGAGATGCTTTCGAAACAAAGTATCCTTTGTTGAGGTACATAATAGGACTTCCAAAGATAATAGGCCATGATAAAAAATCTAAAGTGGAAAGAAACATGTCGCTGTGCATCTTCTCACCTTAACTTAAACTTGCTGATTCAAATGGGTATATTTCAGTTAGAGTCAGGTGTTGAAACAATTCTAAATCTATGGTACGTATTTGATCACTACATGCTGTTTGATGCTTCTTATGTAGATGTTCTTTCCTTCGTCAAGTACTAGTTTCTCTTGTTTATGAAAGACTTTAGGCTGAGGTTAGCTGTTAAAGTTATCACCATTAAGTTTCTTGGTCTTGTTTTGGGCTTCCAATCATCACATAATTTACGTCGGAAAAAAGAAAAGAGGA
The DNA here is from genome assembly GCA_003313485.2 of Penstemon barbatus. Classification (NCBI taxonomy): domain Eukaryota; kingdom Viridiplantae; phylum Streptophyta; class Magnoliopsida; order Lamiales; family Plantaginaceae; genus Penstemon; species Penstemon barbatus. The sequence goes on along the minus strand of CM064877.1, from coordinate 52,958,862 downwards.
AAGGAAAGAAAAATCGTTATTATTGCTATACAATTGTCTCTTTCTTTATGTAAAACGTAGTATTATAGATTCTCTGGAACTTCTCTTTCAGCTGTTAATTGTCGTCATCACGCAATATCATTTTGCTACTCAATAGTGCAGCAACATACTTCTCTACTATTGAAAGAAATATCATTTCTGTGGATATTTTTCACTTTTATTATATGTATTTAAGAATTAAAAAACACTTACTGCACATGTTACTTTTGCAGGCCACATCAGAGTTACCTATTTCAGTGTTCCCCCATATTGTAAGGCAATTCTTTGGGAGTGAGATGGTGAATTGCAGCTCCTCCAGTCCTGTGGGCCAGAAGCTGTCACGGTTCTCTGTGCAGCTTGATGGGAAATTCAATCATAATAAGGTGATTAATTCTTTTGCTGTTAGGTTATCAAAGGATTTGGCCCAGAACTTTGTGCAATCATTTCATAGTATTAATCATATTCATGAGAAATCATTGGAGAAGAAAGCTTGTGATAAGGTTGATGATGATGTCAATAGAGTTCATCATAGTAAATCTTGTCCGGTCTCTCCGCTCAATCAGGTTACGAATAAAACGGTGAAAGGGAAATCAAACTTGCTCTTGGCAATATCAACAGTTGGCTATCAGATTTTATGTTATCCCCATTTTGCTGAACTTTGTTGGGTTACCTCCAAATTGAAAGCCGGTCCTTGTGCCAATGTCGGTGGACCCTGGAAAGGTTGGCCTTTCAACTCCTGTATTGTTCGTCCTGTCAATTCAACAGAGAAGGTTGATGCTGCATCTAGTTCTAGTATCATCAAAAGTAGAGAATCTGGTGTAGTTAGAGGACTTGTAGCCGTTGGTTTATCAGCATATAGAGGTGAATTCACTTCTCTAAGGGAAGTTTGCTCTGAGGTTCGGAAAGTGTTAGAAACTCTTGTTGCAAGAATTGATGATAAAATTGAAGCTGGGAAAGACAGAACCCGCTACATTCGTCTTCTATCGCAAGTGGCTTATCTCGAAGATATGTTTATCAGTTGGGCACACAGCCTCCAAAGGTACTTCAACTGTCCCCCCTTGTTCTACCCTTTGATTTAAATCGTTTCTTATTAGGGAGACTAACCACCCTCCATGTTAGGGAAATTACTCAAACTACCCTTGAGGTATTTGACTCACTACAGTTAATCCCTTTATGACGTTAATCTCATCGACATAAATAAATTCCAGAAATTCTCCTGGGTACAATCTAAAAAATCACAAACCTCAATGTGGCAAACCGATTTCACCCGTATTCCCACTGATTTATCCATTTTTCCATCGATTTAACCAAATTTCACCCGTTTTTTCACATCAAATTATTTTCTTATAGATTTTGTGGAATTCAAACTTTTTTTTGATGAAATTATCGTTGTAAGGGGTAAACTGTAATTAATCCAATACTTCAAGGGTACTTTGAGTAATTTTTGAAACATGGAGGGTGGTCCGTGTAATTACACTAAACCTCAGTTTGAGTAATTCTCCCTTATTATCCTCTAGCTGATCAGGAATTCTTCTTTTTCCAGCTTAGAGGTGGACACTCCAGTTTCAAAGCCAAGCACCAATGATGCTATATCTGAAGGCGTTGGCCATAAGCTAGACGTTTCTGACTTAACAGAAGAAAAATCAGAAGTACCGGAAGAAACTCTCAAAGAAATTAATGCTAGAGATGCTGGGCATTCTGATCCAGCTGATGGTGAGGAAGTTGCAGTTACAATCATAGAAGAGCCTCCTCAGTTAGTTGTCTTGGATCACTCTTCGCCTATTAAGCACAGTTCATTACCAGATGAAGTGAACGTCGGTACTTCTAAAGAAGAAGCTGCTCGAGATAGTGTAGAATCTGCCAAACTTTCCAATGGTTTCATGGGAAGTTATTCCGATTTTCAAGAAAATGGTGACAAGCATGGTTCCTTGACTGACAATAACATTTTGTTCAAAGATACTATTGAAGGCAAATCCAATGGAAGTGGTCTTTATGTCGATAATGCTTTGCCTAAAAATCTTGGAGGTAGCTCATCTGATACGTGCTTTTACCAGTGCTGTTCTGAATGCTTTACCCATCTTCATAATTTAGTGCTGAGAATTATAAACAATGAGTGGGGTCATAGAGGAAGTGATTCAACCGTGGAGGATGTTCACGATTTCTTGGCCTCCTTATCTGCAAATCTTCACTCGGCAGTGTGTAAATTGTCTCAAACTGGAAGTTTGATTACTGATAAATTACGGGATGGAAATAGCAAGTACAGAAACTACTTCGATTGTAAGAACTGCAGGGAATGTAGAAGTTCGGAGAAATTGATAGTGGAATGTGATTGTCATACAATGAGCAAGAATACAACCGGAAAGGAAAAAGACTCGCAAGTTTCTCTTGGACTCGATGAGTCGAGGTTCATTTTCAGGGATGGTGTACTGGCTGATTTAGATACAGGTATTGATGTTTCTTATCATTGTAGATTTGAGAAATTATGCCTTTGCTCCCTTATAGAGTGGTTGGTGAATAGCAAGGAGCCTTTTGACTGATGTCATTTTATAGCTATTTAAAGTTAAAACACATTGCTGCTTCCGCAAATTTTGAGGCACTTGCGGAATACTATGTGGAACTTCACTGATGTAAAAATTGAAATTTTGGTTTTGTTATTTGATAGCTGAAATTTGATTTGTATATTTTTGTTTATCTGGGTTATTATTCCTTTTTCTTTAATATAGCTTAATGACCTAGAATACCAATTTGCTTTTTTTATTATTATTATTTTTTTATTTTTATTTTTTGCTGAAATGTCTCATTTTGAGGGCTTTAGGGTTTATTAAAATGGGTTGACATATTCTGGGCTAATCCAAACTCTCGATTCAAAACTCAAGGTTCGCCCCAGGTTGATAATGGTAAAACTTGTCTAAACTTATTGATTTGTTTTGATACAAATAAAGTTATTGATTTGAAACTTATAAAATAATTTTCATTTTCAAATTTCAACTATAGCTTTATTTAAAAAAGTATGTTAATGTTACATATTAAGTTAATTTAGCGTATGTGTTAAAACTTTTTACGCAATGAAATGAGCACAAAAATAACATTTTTTTTTTCAACTTCAACTTATTAAAAAAAAAAAAAAACAATAAATGTCTTTGTAATTTACAAGGAAGCACATTTATGCAAAAACAATGGCCTTTTGTTCACATTTAAATTTTCAGTTAGTTACAATATATAAATAAAGTTGTGATTGTGATCTTTTTTTCAACGTTTCGATAATAAATTAAAAAATTAACACAAGTTTTGTTGTTCATAATAATTATTTTTCTTTCAAAAAATAAAATATGCTAGCATTACTTTATTATTATTATTTTATCTTATTATTATTATTATTATTATTATTATTATTATTATGTAAATTTAAACAATTTGGTTAATTATGTCTCCAATATTCCTTTCTTATAAAAAAATATTTGTCTTTGAAAAAAATATTATCAACTTTTGCTAGAAAATATGGTAGCATAATTTATAAATTGTATTATCACGAGCAAAATTTTATAATCTATGATTTTTTTTCTACAAGATCTTTAAGAACTCAAATAACCATATATAAATTTCTCGAACTTTATCATATAGTAATAGGTTAATTATTGCAAGCACTATAACAAGTAAATGTATATTTTAAGGCTAGTTGAGTTGGACGTGGTCCCATTTGATTAATAATACTCAAATTTAAATGGGCCAGGTTGGACGGAAATGCACGGATGAAAAACGGGTTGGTTCAGAAATGGTCATGATAAGTAATTAAAAAACAGATCAAGTGATATATTAATTAGTCATTGAAAATAGGTTGGGTTACGCAAGCCTGTTCAGGACCAATTTTATATAACATCTAAAACAACATTATTTACAAAATACATGAAATACAAAACGAAATCCTAAACTTTGCATTATTGTACAAGCGTAAGACAAAAATGATTTATATATATATATCTTCATATACCTACTGAAGAATTTATTTTTCCTATTTTCACATATAAAATATGTCTCGAAAATAATATTTCAAATGAAAATCCTAATGTATGTGTTCATATGAATGTAAAATATCTTATAACAACACATGCACTTTACCAGTAGAACTTTAATTTGAACATATGAGAATAGATTAGTAAAACAAACACTTCTTGGATCAATAATTTGTGGATATGCTCTTCACTTTCAATCGATAGTGCCTTCACCATTTGTAGTTGTTGGAAGAGAAGTCATATTTATTGCCACCATCATCGTCGCAAAGCTAGATTCAAAACCCGAAACAAAATCAGGCGCATAGCAAAGAAAATGACCATTAAAGAAAGTGATAACAGGATCTAAACGAATTTCTATGAATTAAAATAAGTTTTAGAAAGTCTCAAGAAATAATGTTTCCCTAGCATAAATTCCCAATGACTCGGAAAGAAAGGCTACTTTCAAGAAAAGAAAGAACGGCGTGGATTAATGAACATAGCCTCTTATATGGATAACGAGCTGTAGACGATGGTACATGCATCTTCAGTGCAGGGGGTTGATTAGTTCATTCACCTTCCCACTCAAATCCTATTTCATTTCTTCAAATAAGCCTCCCTTGTGAGTTTGGGAACGTATGCTAGAGTAACTTCATTTTTTTTTTTTTTTTTTGATAACCCAGGTGTACAAGCTTACACTCGACTAATCCTGGACCCTCAGAACCCTTGCCCTAGAATCCTGAAGGATGTAAATCGCAGGATGTGCCTCCACCAAGCCCCGGGTTCCCACCATACTGCTGTACACTCTGCGCACAAAGGAGTCTTCACCACAAATGACCCTTAGATAGACCCATAGAAATGCTTCCATCCAAGTTCCAGATGGGATTTGAACCCCCACCCTTGCCGCTGGAGCAAGCCTTATGGATTATTGGTCGACCAGTTGGAGATATGCCCGGGGGGCACTTCATTTCTTTGCAATATGAAAATCGAGGGTACAAAGGTTGTGCATATATACACAACTGAAAGACTTTAAGTAATTATAATTTTGACAATTTTGAATTGTAACTACCAATGTCATACCAGTTTAAGTTAATATTGTCATAAATTTGGGTAAAAATTATTTTGTTCGAAGATGCTTTAAATATCTTTTTCAGCCTAAAAATAAATGTCTAGTTAGTTATAGTATATGTATTGTTATAATTATATAAGAACTAGAAAATTTTCAACGGCACTAACAAGTTTAGAAAATAAATTATGATATCGTAATTTATTTTCTAAAATCATTAGTGCCGACTCCAAAAATTTTCTAAAATCGTTAGTGCCGATTCCAAAATTCTAAAATTATTAATATTTGCTAAACTTGTTAGTGCCGTTGTCGAAATTCTAATTCTTATATAATTATAACAATATAATTACTATAAGTGACCATACGTTGATTTTTTGGCACAGTGGGAACTCAAGCATCTTTTAACTAAATTTGAGTATTATTCATCAAATGGGATCATGACCAACTCAGCTAGCCATGAAATATACATTTACTTGTTATAGTGCTTGCTATAATTAACCTATGATAAAGTTCGAGAAAAATTTATATATAGTTATTTGTGTTCTTAACGATTTTGTAGAAAAAAATTATTACAGCTTTATTACAAAATTATGCACGTAATAATACAATTTAAAAATTATGCTCCATATTTTCTATGTAAAAGTTGATTATATATTTTCAAAGAATTTTTTTTTTATTAGAAAAGAATATTGGAGACATAATTAACCAAATTGTTTAAAATTACATTTTAATAATAATAATAATAATAATAATAATAATAATAATAATAATAATAATAATAATAATAATAATAATAATAATAATAAAGTAATAGTAGCATATTTTATTTTTTAAAAGAAAAATAAGTATTACGAACAACAAAACTTGTGTTAATTTTTTAATATAATATCAAAAGGTTGACAGAAAGTATCACAATCACCACTTTATTTATACATTGTAGCTAACTGAAAATTACAAAGACATTTATTGTTTTTTATTTTTTTTTAATATGTTGAAGTTGAAAAAAGAGATGATTTTTTTGAGCTCATTTGATTATGTAAAAAGTTTTAACATATAAGCTAAATTAACTTAATATGTAATATTAACATAGTTGTTTAAATAAAGTTATAGTTGAGAATTTTGAAAATTGAAAGTTTATTTAATTTGCAGGATGGATTGACATTTGAGTTGACCTAGCAAGTTTTGATGGCCTCATAGAATCAATGTTTTTAAAATCGGACCGGAGAGCGAATCGGTGAGTCTATTGGTTTACCGGTTTTACTGGTCGAACCGCTAAAACCAGCGAATTAACCGGATCGGACCAGCTTCCGGTTCGGAATCGAACCGATCGGACCGGCCGGTCCGGTCCGGTTTTAATAACATTGCATAGAATAATGCAAAATCTGAATTGTTGCACTTTACACCTTGGTCATTTTCTCAGTGAATTTCGATGGGTAAAATCGTCATTAAGGGTGTTCAGTGCAATAATTAAAAACTTTTAGGGGGTTAAGTGCAAAAAAAATTAAATCTCAAGATTTGGCTAAATCACCTTAAAATGACACTTCTACCCTTTAACATTCACTAAAATATAAATCAGGGTGCAAAGTGCCAATACATTATCTTGATTTTGCTCCGGGTTGTAATCTCTAATGAAAAATATAGCTCCATGAGCAAAAGTTATCGTCAACTTCTTGGAAGCACGATCATTTTTCTTTCACTATGGAGCAGAAAGCACGATAATTGAAAGTATTTGGGGAGAGTTGTGCAAATTACATTATTAGTAGAGGATATATTTCAAATCAAGCCATACGCGCAATCTCACCCAACATTTTTTGAACCAACTCATTCAGAATTTAGAATGTTAATCGAAATAAATTAAATCATATTTTAATTAGTACACATAATATCAAAAGATTCTAAAATAAAAAAACAAGAAATCCAAATACTATATAAATAAATTTTCAAAGTAAATTACAGAATTAAAAGGAACATAGTAATTATGCTATTGAAGATTTTGAATTGTATACTACTGATGTCTGAGTTGTTTGAATTAATATTGTGTTTTAAAAATAGGTAGGGTCAGAAATAGTCATGATAAGTAGTTAAAATAAACAAATCAAGTGATATAAGAGTCGTTAAAAATGTGCTGGGTTAGGCCAGACCGTTTTGGACCAATTTTATAAAATGAATAATTTTATTTAACATCTAAAACAACATTATTTACGCAAATACATGAAATACAAAACGAAATCCTAAACTCTGCATTATTGTACAAGTGTATGACAAAAATGATTTATATATATCTTCTTAGACCCATTTAAGAATTTATTTTTCCTATTTTCACATGTAAAATATGTCTTAAAAATAATATTTCAAATGAAAATCCTAAAGTATGTGTTCAATATGAATGGAAAACATCTCATAACAACACGTGCATTTTACCATTAAAACTTTAATTTGAACATATAAGAATAGATTAGTGAAACAAACACTTCTTGGATCAATAATTTGTGGATATGGTCTTAGAGGAGGACCTAAGACCTTCTCCAAGGGGACTCTTATATCCTATATTATAAGAGATAGGATAAGATTTGGGCAAAAAATCCACTCCAAGGGAGTCTTTAAAATTTAAGAAAGCCAAAACTTTTTAAGTTTGGACTCTTATATTTGAGATTCCAAACTTAAATCTTAAAATTACTTTTTGCATAGAAAAGTACAAACAATACTTTTCTACACTCATTTGCAGAAAATTGAATCTCCAACCTCCAATTCCCAAAAATTAATGGAAAAGGTAAAAATGAACTGAATTTTTTGTTTTTAAATTATAATAAATTAAATATATAATATATATATCATTATTATTTATATATTAACAATAGTACTTTTTAAATTTTTTTATAATATATTACAAAAATTTATGAGATAATAATTTTTTTAGTTTTTCTAATTATAATATATTAAATATATATATATCATTATTATTTATATATTAATAAAAATTAAAAGTAATTTGTTTAAATATAAATGAGTTGTTGGAGTGATGTGATGTGATTGTTTAAAAGTGAACTCTTAAAATATAAAGAAGCTGTTGGAGTGCAGAGTAAAAAGTGGGAATGCATAACACTGTTCACTCCTTAAATTTTAAGATAAGAGACCTGAATTTAAAAGGTCTGTTGGAGATGGTCTAAATGGGGCTAAAAACTGCGGATATGCTCTTCACTTTCAATTGATTGTGTCTTTTTATTTGCTAGTATTACTTTATTATTATTATAATTATAATTATTATTATTATGTTATTTTAAACAAATTGGTTAATTATTTCTTTCTAACAAGAAATATTTTTCTTTCAAAATATATTATCAACTTTTACTTAGAAAATACGGAGCATAAATTTTAAATTGTATTATCACGAGGTAATAATATTTTTTCTACAAAATCGTTAAGAACAAAATAACTATATATAGATTTCTTGAACTTTATCATATACTAAGAGGTTAATTATTGCAAGTACTATAACAAGTAAATGTATATTTTAAGGCTAGCTGAGTTGGTCATGATCCCATTTAATGAATAATACTCAAATTTAAATGGGCCAGATTGGACGGATATGCATGGATAAAAAATGGGTAGGGTCAGAAATAATCATGATATGTAGTTAAAAACAGATCAAGTGATATACGGGTCGTTAAAAATGGGTTGGGTTAGGCCAGCCCGTTTTGGACCAATTTTGTAAAATGAATAATTTATATAACATCTAAAACAACATTATTTATGCAAATACATGAATTTCAAAACGAAATCCTAAACTCTGCATTATTGTACAAGCGTAAGACAAAAATGATTATTTATATCTTCATAGACCCATTTAAGAATTTACTTTTCCTATTTTCACATATAAAAAATATCTCAAAAATAACATTTCAAATGAAAATCCTAAAGTATTTGTTAAATATGAATGTGAAATATCTCATAACAACACGTGCGCTTTATCAGTAGAACTTAATTTCAACATTTAAGAATAGATCTGTAAAACAAACACATCTTGGATCAATAATTTTTGGATATGGTCTTAGAGGAGAACCCAAATGGGGTTAAAAATTGCTGATATGCTATTCACTTTCAATCGATTGTGCCTTCACCATTTCTAGTTGGTGGAAGAGAAATCATATTTATTGCCACCATCATCGTCGCAAATTAAAACTAGATCCAAACCCAGAAACAAAATCAGGCGCAACGCAAAAAAATGACCATTCAAGAAAGTGATAGCACGATTTAAACAAACTTCTATGAATTAAAATACTTTTTAAAACGTCTCAAGAAATAGTGTTTCCTAGCATAAATTCCCAATGACTTGGAAAGAAAGGCTTCTTTCAAGAAAAGAAAGAAGGGCATGATTAACAAGGTTAATGAACATAGCCTCTTATATGGATTAACAGGGGGTTGATTAGTTCATTCACCTTCCCACTCATACCCTCTTTCATTTCTTCAAATAAGCCTCCCTTATAAGTTTTAGGAACGTATGCTAGAGTAACTTCATTTCATGTTCCAAAAGGTGAAATCGCTCACCCCGGGCGTTCCTCACCCCCTGTCCGATGGGATTGTGAGAGGAGGTAAATCATGGTGACTCAACCGGCAACAGAGGCTGGGACCAGTGCTCATTGCGCACAAGGAGCCCCCTCATTTTTTGAGAGGTTGCTCCCACACTGCCGCTGGTGAGGTTCGATCCTTGGTCTCTTGTTCCAAATTCCATCTCTGAGACCAGTTGAGCTGCCCATGCGGGCAGTAACTTCATTTCTTAGCAATATGAAAATCGAGGGTACAAAGGTTGTGTATATATACACAAAAGAATTTAATTAATTATACTTTTGACAATTTTGAATTGTATACTACCAATGTCATACCTGTTTGAGTTAATATTGTCTTAAATTTGGGTAAAAATTATAATGTTTTCGAATATTCTTTAATTATCTTTTTTAGCCTAAAAATAAGTAAATGGTCAGTTATAGTATATGCATTGTTATAATTATATAAGAATTAGAAATTTTTCAATGACACTAACAAGTTTAGCAAATAAATTATGATATCGTAATTTATTTGCTAAAATTGTGAGTGCCGATTCCAAAATTATTATTATTATTATTATTATTATTATTTGCTAAATTTGTTAGTACCGTTGCCGAAATTCTAATGCTTATATAATTACTATATGTGACAATTCATTGATTTTTCGGCACGGTGGGAAGTCAAAGCATCTTTTAAATAAATAGGTGTTACTCAAGTTTATACACAATTTTAATTCAAACAACCCAGACATCGGTAGTATACAATTCAAAATCTTCAATACTATAAATACTAAGATTCTTTTCCATTTTATATATAACTTTCTAAAAATATTTATATATTAATTTGATTTCTTGTTTTTTATTTTAAAATCTTTTGATATTATGTGTAATAATTAAAATATGATTTAATGTATTTCGATTAACATTCTAAATTCTGAAAGAGTTGGTAGGATGAGATTACGCGCATGGAAATAATGTGTTCTACACTTCTACGAGTCAAAAAAATAATCGATAAGTTGTTTAGCCTAACATTTATGTAGTGTATATACACATTTTAATATTAAAATTTAAATGGAGCACATAAAATGTACTCCCTTCAATTCAATATGATTGCTCCATGAAATTTTAAGTAGAAGTTGAAAACATTTTTTTTTTCGTACTTTATATATTTATTTCATCAAAAGTAATGATTCAGAATTATTGCTTTTGAATTATTGTTTCATATTAGTGAATTTAGAAAATATTATATTATAGAAAGAAGTATGATTTATGATTTTAGGACTTTTCTTAAAATATAAATAAATTAAAAAAAATTTGGATAGATAATATATTGGGATATTTGCACAACACTCCCCGAATACTTTCAATTTTTGTGCTTTCCGCTCTATAGTGAAAGAAAAATGATCGTGCTCCCTAGTTGTTGACAAGTGAGGCACTTTGCACCCTGATTAATATTTTAGTGAATGGTAAAGGGTAGAAGTGTCATTTTACGGTGGTTAAGCCAAATCTGGAGATTTAATTTTTTTTTTGCACTTTATTATTAAAAAATTAACACAAGTTTTGTTATTCATAATACTTATTTTACTTTCAAAAAATAAATATGCTAGTATTAATTACTTTATTATTATTATTATAATTATTATTATTATTTTGTTATTTTAAACAATTTGGTTAATTATGTTTCCAATATCCTTTTCTAATAAAAATATTTATATTTGAAAATATGTTATCAACTTTTACTTAGAAAATATGGAGCATAATTTTTAAATTGTATTATCACGAGCATAATTTTATAATTTAATTGTAATAATTTTTTTCTACAAAATCGTTGAGAACGCACATAACTATATATAAATTTCTCGAACTTTATCATAAATTAAGAGGTTAATTATTGCAAGCACTATAACTAGTAAATGTATAATTTAAGGCTAGCTGAGTTGTTCATGGTCCCATTTGATGAATAATACACAAATGTAAATGGGCCAGGTTGGACATATATATATGCACGGATAAAAATGGGTAGGGTCAGAAATAGTCATGATAAGTAGTTAAAAAACAGATCAAGTGATAGACGAGTCGTTAAAAATGGGTTGGGTTATGCCAGCCCATTTTGGACCAATTTTGTAAAATGTATAATTTATATAACATCTAAGACAACATTATTTACACAAATACATGAAATTCAAATCAAAATCCTGAACTTTGTATTATTGTACAAGCGTAAGACAAAAATGATTTACTTATATCTTCATAGACCCATTTAAGAATTTCTTTTTCCTATTTTCACATATAGAAATTATCTCAAAAATAACATTTCAAATGATAATTCTAAAGTATGTATTCAATATGAATGTAAAATATCTCATAACAACACGTGCACTTTACCAGTAGAAATTTAATTTTAACATATAAAAATATATCAGTAAAACAAACACATCTTGGGTCAATAATTTGTGGATATAGTCTTAGGGTGAGTTTGGCCTAGCGATTCGAAAATCAATTATAGGAGATTAATTAATTTTACTAAAATTGATTTTGGTAATAATTGATTATAATAAAAATTAATTATAGAATAATTGTTTTTGTATAATAGCTTTTGCAAAAGTAACACTTTAGCAGCTTCTAAAATAAGTTGATTTTTTGCTTCTCGAGATCCCAAAAGCGATTATGATCTTGGGGGTCAAACACCATGAAAATCACGATTGAGCAAAAACAATTTTTATAATCTGGGCCAAACACTTCAAAAATCACAATAGAGATCTAAAAGTGATTTTATGAGCTTCAACCGCTAGGCCAAACTCACCCTGAGGAGGACCCAAATGGGGTTAGAATTTACGGATATGCTCCTCACTTTCAATTGATTGTGCCTTCACCATTTGTAGTTGCTGGAAGAGAAATCATTTTTATTGCCACCATCATCGTCGCAAAGCTAGATCCAAACCCAGAAACAAAATCAGGCGTAAAGCTAAAAAAAATGACCATTCAAGAAAGTGATAACACGATCTCAACAATTTTCTATGAATTTAAAGAAGTTTTAAAAAGTTTGAAGAAATAATGTTTCCCTAGCGTAAATTCCCACTGACTCGGAAAGAAAGGCTTCTTTCAAGAAAAGAAAGAAGGGCATGATTAACAAGGTTAATGAACATAGACGATGGTACATGCATCTTCAGTGAAGAGGGTTGATTGTTCATTCACCTTCCCACTCATACCCTCTTTCATTTCTTCAAATAAGCCTCCCTCATGAATTTTGGGAACGTATGTTAGAGTAATTTCATTTCTTAACAATATGAAAATCGAGGTACAAAGGTTGTGTATAAATACACAACTGAAAGAATTTAAGTAATTATACTTTTGACAATTTTGAATTGTATACTATAAATGTCATACCTGGTTGAGTTAATATTGTCATAAATTTTGGTAAAAATTATTTTGTTCGAAGATTCTTTAAATATCTTTTTTAACCTAAAAATAAATGAATGGTCAGTTATAGTATATGCATTGTTATAAATATATAAGAATTAGAAATTTTTCAACGGCACTAACAAGTTTAGCAAATCAATTATGATATCGTAATTTATTTGCTAACCGATTCCAAAATTCTTATAATTATTATTATTATCGTAATGTAATTATTTGCTAACCGATTCAAAAATTCTTATAATTATTATTATTGTTTTGCTAACCGATTCCAAAATTCTTATAATAATTATTATTATTTGCTAAACTTGTTAGTGCGGTTGCCGAATTTCTAATTCTTATATAATTATAACAATATAATTACTATAAGTGACCATTCATTGATTTATCGGGACAGTGGAAAGTCAAAGCATCTTTTAACTAAATAGGTGTTACTCAAGTTTATACATAATATATATTAATTTAAACAACCTAGACATCGGTAGTATACAATTCAAAATCTTCATAGTATAATTACTAAGTTCCTTTTAATTCTGTAAATTACTTTGAAAATTTATTTATATGTTATTTGGATTTTTTTTTTAATTTTAAAATCTTTTGATATTATGTGTAATAATTAAAATATGATTTAATTTATTTCGATTAACATTCTAAATTCTGAATGAGTTGGTTGGTTCAGAAAACGTAGGATGAGATTACGAGCATGGCTTGATGTGAAATGTATCCTCTATTAATAATGTCTACACTTCTACGAGTTAGAAAAATAATCGATAAGTTGTTTAGACTAACATTTATGTAGTCTATATACACATTTTAATATTAATATTTGAATGGAGCACATAAAATGTACTCCCTTCAATTCAATCTGGTTGCTCCATGAATTTTTAAGTAAAAGTTTAAAACAATTTTCTTTATTTTTTTGCATGTTTTATATATTTATATCATCAAAAGTAATGATTGAGAATTATTTCTAATGAATTATTGTTTCATATTTGAGAATAAATTTAAAAAATATTATATCATCAGTAACGATTGATAATTATTGCTATTAAATTATTGTTTCATATTTGAGAATAAATTTAAAAAATATTATATTATAGAAAGAAGTATGATTTTAGGACTTTTCTTAAAATATAAAGAAATTAAAATAAATTGGGATATTTGCACAATACTTCCCAAATACTTTCAATTTTTGTGCTCTATAGTTAAAGAAAAATGATCGTGCTCCCTAGAAGTTGACAAGTGAGGTATTTTGATTTATATTTTAGGGGATGTTAAAGGGTTGAAGTGTCATTTTGAGGTGTTTAAGCCAAATCTTGACATTTAATTTCTTTTGCTCTTAATCCTCTAAAGGTTTTTAATTATTGCACTGAAGTGAACACCCTTAATGACGATTTTACCCATCGAAATTCTCTGAAAAAATGACCAAGGTGTTAAGTGCAACTGTTGGAATTAACCAAATAACAATAAATATTCATTCTTATACTCTAAATTACATAAATAAAGTATAATCTCATGAACAACTATATATGAATATCTATAATAGGATCACATGTTATTGCTTGAATATGATATATAAAAGACATAATTCAATTAGGAATCTAACCTGACTCCATTGATGCCATGGTTGGAATTTCACCAAGAGACAAAACACTGAATCTTCTAAGGAGGTAGATGGACATGTACGACTGATTATTTTCTGATGGGGATTGAGGAATAATCACATGTATTTATCCACTCCTTAGGGACCATTGCTCTTTCAATTTATTGTCTAATTTGAAACTGACTCATCAATAATAACAAATTAGACCTTTAGGCTTTCTACACATTAAACCCATATATTATTATATAATAAATAGTATTTCTAAAATCCTGTATATTCCATCAGATCACTTAAGTGGATTTTGGGCCTTAATTTAAATAGCTGGTCCATATATTATAATAATACATGTTAGCCCACAAAATATAAAATTGCTAACAGCAACAATTCATATTTTGCATTATTCTATGAGGCCATCAAAACTTGCTAGATCAAATCAAATGTCAATCCTTCCTGCAAATTAAATAAACTTTTAATTTTCAAAATTCTCAACTATAACTTTACTTAAACAAGTATGTTAATGTTACATATTAAGTTAATTTAGCTTATGCGTTAAACTTTCTACATAATGAAATGAGCTCCAAAAAAAATCATCTTTTCTTTATCAACTTCAACATATTAAAGAAAAAAAAATGTCTTTGTAACAAGGAAGTACATTTATGCAAAAATATTGCATGGCCCTTTGTTCACATTTAAATTTTCAGTTAGTTACAATATATAAATAAAGTTGTGATTGTGATACTTTCTTTCAACCTTTTGATATTATATTAAAAAATTAACACAAGTTTTGTTGTTCGTAATACTTATTTTTCTTTCAAAAATTAAAATATGCTAGTATTACTTTATTATTATTTTTATTATTATTATTATCATTATTATTATGTTATTTTAAACAATTTGGTTAATTATGTCTCCAATATTCCTTTCTAATAAACTATTTATCTTTGAAAATATATTATCAACTTTTACTTAGGAAATATGGAGCATAATTTTTAAAATGTACTATCACGAGCATAATTTTGTAAGCTAATTGTAATAATTTTTATCTACGAAATCGTTAAGAACACAAATAACTATATATAAATTTCTCGAACTATATCATATACCAAGAGGTTAAATATTGCAAGCACAATAACAAGTAAATGAATATTTTAAGGCTAGCTGAGATGATCATGGTCCCATTTGATGAATAATACTCAAATGTAAATGGGCCAGGCTGGAAGTATATGCACGGATAAAAATGGATAGGGTCAGAACTAGTCATGATAAGTAGTTAAAAAACTGATTAAGTGATATACAAGTCGTTAAAAATGGGTTGGGTTAGGCCAACCCATTTTGGACCAATTTTCTTGAATGAATAATTTATATAATGTTATGAAATTAAAAGGATAACAAGCAATAACAAAAATACAAGTGTAGAGAAGAAAGTAAAGTAGGAGAAATTTGTATTTATTCATATTCTTGTCTTCCATACATTTTACAATAGATCAATTTATAGGGATAAAGAGATTCAAGACCCACACTAATGGCCTCACTATTGTCTTCAATACATGAGTTATAAGTCCTTTCATATGGCTCCATCAAAGTGTAATTAAGTGCATGGTTGCAAGACCTTTAGACATCCACATTAATGTATATTTTATAACACTCCCCCTTGGATGTTCATTGGTTATGGACTATGTCTCGTTAAAAACCTTATCAGAAAAAAATCTGGTGGGAAAAACCTGAACAAGGAAAAAGAGTACATATCCATTTGGGATATCCATTTGGGGTCGTTAAGCGTGTAACACTGCCTCGTTAAAACCTTGCCAAGAAAACCCATTGGGACAAAACTTGGACGAAGGAAAAAGAGTACAGTGTGCAGATTATTATTGATGACACGCTCCCCCTGATGCTGACGCAAAGTCCACAAGTTGACGCATTTCGATGTGGTGGACCCATCTTCTTAAATGATGTAGTTTGCAATGCTTTATTAATTAAATCGGCTAAATTATAGTTTAAACTTGATGACATATATATATCACCATTTTTCTAAAGATCATGAGTGAAAGAAAAACTTCGGTGATATGTGTTTTGTTATGTTATCTCTGATATAGCCGACATTGTCCTCGTATAAAATTATTGGGCTATTTTTCTCAAATGATATACCACACATCTCTTGGATATGATGAGTCGTTGATCTTAACCAAACTCGCTCTTAACTTGCCTCATGCATGTCGAGTATTTCTGAATGATTCGGTGAAGTGGCAACTAAAATTTATTTTGTAGAATGCCATTATTCTAGTTCCTCCGTTTATAAATACATAACATGTTTGAGATCGAGCTTCATGTGGATCAGATAAGTACCCTGCATCCGGATAGCCAATCAATGTGATTTTGAATCATTTGTATAAATAGCCACATATCAATTGAACCTCGGAGATATCGAGATATATATTTAACCTCATTCTAATGTCGGCGTGTCGGAGAAGAACTAAACCTTGCTATAATAAACTTACAACAAATGACATATCAGGGCATGTATCATTAGCAAAATACGTCAATTCTCCTATAACATTGAGATATGGTACTTCAGGACCAATGAGTTCTTCATCATTCTCACGAGGGCAAAAAGGGTAATTTTCCGAATATAAAAATCTTAAAACCATTACGGTACTTAGAGGATGTGCCTTGTTTCATATAAAATCATCTTAATATCTTCTTTTCCCTAATAAGTTGATTGATGAAGAAGAATTTCGTTTAATAAGTGCTCGATCTGCAGGCCGAGACAAAACCTTATTTTTCCCATGATCTTTCATCTGAATTTCTTTATTTAAATAATCAACCATTATTTGAAACTACTCAGGAGTTCCAATTATATATAGACAAAAATAAACATACAACAATTATAATAAACTCTGATCCGAATATATTTTTTATGTATATACATGGGAAAATTGGATAACGTTTGTAACTTTCTTTTGACAATATTCAGTAAGTCGGTTATACCATATATACCCAAATTCGTTTAATTCAATTAAATATCTACACATGTGCATTGAAAAATATTTCCGGGAATTTTTTAGTATATTAAGAATTTAAATCCTTCAGGGACTTTCATATAAATTTACTATCAAGCGAGCCATGGCTGTAACAATATCTATTAGACGCATATCAAGTTTTTCACATACTGCCAGACTTATATCTAAAAATTATTGCATCCACCACTGAAGAATATGTATTCTCATAATTAATTTCATGTCTCTGTGAAAACTCTTGTACCACTAGTCATGTTTTATATCTTTCGACTTTATTTTTCTCATTTTCTTTTTCGCTTGAATACTCATTTATACCCAGCATGATTTATTCCTTCAGGTATTTGGACTGCTACTGCAAAAACTTTGCGTCTTTTCATTTTGGCCAGCATTTCTATGTTTATATTCTTTAACAAATTTAGTTTTAAGTGATAGAAATAGTGTCCTGCAAGCCAGCTGTATGGCTAGCATTAATTGTAATTAATGAGGAACTATTCAATTTAGATTAATAAATGCACTTTTATTAAATGGTCAACTTTATCTTATGTAATATTTGTCTACGCATAAGGATAGAAGTCCTTAGATCACAGGGCTATGGGACAACCCGTGGACTGATCTCTAAGGCCGTGATCTAAAACATATTCAAGAGTCGTAGAATCCAATCGAGATAGGACATCGTTGGATTCGGTTAGACTCTCACTGTTGTGTATACTCCGATGAACTGGAGGACGCTGGGGTCCACGAGCGTGACTGGGATAGTCGATACACATAAGTGGGTGGCTTGCTGGGATGGCAAGTGCACTGAATACCCCAATTAGGAAATAACTCACCATGGAAGCGGTAGTCGCATATCGGGGTTGAAGTTATTCCAATTTACAATAGTATACGAGGAACGATCCCTAACAACTTGAGATGATAGGGTTTATCTGGTGCGAGAACATCTATACTTTGATATAAGTTCCGACTGACTGGGGATAGCCAGAAAGTTTCTGAGGACTCATGTTGGGTATAGAAGAACTCGCATGCAGATTCATATCATCAACAAAGGATCCATTGACCCGACTTGATAGGTTGGGAAATTCTCCTATGGATTTCTGTGAGAAATTAATTCTGGTAAAATCCTTGGCCAAGGTAACTGACGACTTTATGTAAGTAGCTCATAAAGATTAAGTCAAAGAGAATTTATTTCGAGACCAGAGTACATAAGGTCAAGACAAAAGAAAAAGGGAATCCGATAAAAGACCATACCCTTAAGTCTCGACTGGGAGATTGATCGATGGAGAGATTTTGTCGTATATGGAAATTGTAAATGATAAAAGGTTCACTGAATTAATTCACCAGTGATTGGGCTCCATGGGCTTGTGACTGGACATCGACCGTGGAGTGTGGGAGAATTCCCAAATTAGCAGGGGTGCTAATTTTGGAATGATTAATCGACAGAGTGTTCGATTAATTTAGAGTATTAATTGCTCGAGTAATTAAATAATATTTAATTACAACCCACGGCCAATTATGTGGTGAACCTACGGGGGCATACACAATACACAAGTAGCGAAAGCAAGGAAACAAGAACGAACCAGTCGACTGGGTCGACTGGGTCAAAATCGACTGGGTCGATTAAATGGGTGGGTCGACTGGGTCGACCCATATGGAACGAAAATGGATCCAATTGGAATTGGATCAAGATTATAAATTAAATTGGAATTTAATTTATGAGTAAATTAATTAATTAGGATTTAATTAATTAATGGAATAATTAATTTAATTAGACTTGGAGTTTAATTAATTAATTGGGAGATGATTTAATTAATTGGGCTATTTAATTGGGAGATTAAATAAAGCTCTGAAAGATTAATTAATATGGGCCATGAATTAATTAGAAGACTTAGTCTTCTAATTAAAGAAGGCCATGGCCCATGTAGGAGAGAGAAGACCTAGTCCTAATAGGACTAGGATAGAAAGAAAACTATAAATAGCTTTCTTCTAGTTATTTTTCACACAACTCCTTAAGCAAAAATTGAGCAAAGCAAAAACTCTCTCCCTCTCCCTACCAGATCGGCCGAACCACTTCTTCCCTGTGGAAGAATTTTTCGTCTTCGTTTTTGTTCCCAAATCGTTCCTAAAACCTAGATATTAATATAGCCTATGTTCTAGTCGATTAGGTATATTAATTTTCGTGATATTGTGGTGTATCAACTCGTAGAGGCGCAACACGTGGGGCGCTACCAAAAGGTGTGGGTCGATCAACCGGGGTCAGAATTCAGAGCTCATATTGCTAGCCTAGGATTTGCAAGGAGACAGGTATAAACGAGAAAACTTATACTGTCATTTATTTATATTTATATATATACAACTAGAGAATATCCTGGCAAGATTCTTTAAGAGGCCCTAGAAATTTTTTATATTCCGCTGTGCCTAGGGCTGTTTTTCTTACCGAATCCCAACAGTGGTATCAGAGCCAACTCTAGGCTTTGTATATATATGAATTTGCGAATTCTGTGTTTATTAAATCATATGTTTGATTTATGTGGCTAGTTCTATAACTTTGCATGTTTTAGGACTTTATAGTTAACTTAGAGTTAATGGGTAATTTTAAATTCGTATTTTTTATCATGTTATTTTAATTTTGGATTATGATTTAATTGAGACTGTTTTTAATTAAATCAAAAGTAATCAAAACAAAAAAATTTTTTTTTTTTTTGAAATTGGGTTCGACCGCGGCGGTGCGCAGCAGCGCACCGCGGCTGGGCGGCCACCGCACGCTGCCGCACGCGGCAGCACGCACACAGCGCGCTGGCTGCGCGTGCCGCGCACGGCAACTGCCTACGGGCAGTCTGCCGCGCGTTGGCTACGTGCAGCAGCACGCTGCTGCGTGCTGTCACGCGCAGCAGCAGCCGCTGCGTGCGGCTCACGCGCGGCCTCCGTGGCCGCGTGTGTGCTGCCACGTGGCGGCACCCTGTTCGTCACTCCGTGGCTGAATTTTGGTTGGATTCAATTACTGCCTATTTTGGATGTCCTGAAAATCTTGGAGAATTTTAGAAGATTAGGAAACTTGGAGTTTTTGGATAAGGTAGTTATTCTGTTAGAATTAATCACTACCTTAATTAAACTAATCTAATCAAAATAGGATTATCTTGAGAATCTTGGAGATTTAGGAATATTGGGAAACTTAGAGTTTTGGATAAGGTAAGAATCTTAGAGATTTAGATTACCTTAATTAACCAATCTTAATCAAGATAGGATTTGTAGATTACTTGGAGCTCAAGTAAGAGCTAATTAATCTTAGAGGTTAATTGTTAATTCAAAATTAATTAACTTGGATAAAATTTATGAATTAAAATTAATGGAGCCGGTAAATTTACATTTTTGCCCTTATGTGAATTTATGCATGTTCTTGAGTGAATATGTGGACTGGTCGATTTTGCCCTTAAGCCCTGTGTTGTTTTTGGTTTATTTAAATTTGGGTTGTAATTAAATGGGCCTGATTGGTGCCCTTGCTTGCGCAAACAAATGTAATAGAATAGGACCATTTAAATTATGTAAGCTAGGCTTAGATTAGGCTTGGAGCCGAGAAGACCTCATGAAGACTTGGAGATCCACATGGAGGCCCATTTACCTTGGAGGACATGGAGGCCCAATTCATTACATGGAGGCCCAATCAAGCTGGATATTACAAGAAGGCCCATGATCTATGGGTTTAAAAATTGTAATAGTTAGGACATTTAATTTTCACCCTAGACTGACCAATTGATTCATCACATGGCTCGTGATGGATCGCATAGGATGGGCAATCGACCAATCATATCTTGCTAGGTGATGAATGTTTACTTTTTCGCACATTATTCTTTGATGTATGAGATGCATGCTTAGGATAGAAAACGTAAACAAGATAAGCATAATCTGATGAGACCTCGCACACTTAGAAACCTCCAATTGAACTTAAAATTCAATTAGAATATTAAATCGAATAACGGGCGCATGTGAATGGTGTCTATGGTCCGAGCCTATCCAATTACTAGGTCTTAGGCATATTATACAAATATATCTCGATGTCTCACGAGTCGTGGGTCGAGCTATAGGAAGATAATATGTCTATTGCCTCGATGCACGAGTTTAGTGCCAAGGGAGGGGATAGCAAGGTTTTAGGCGCTGTCTCACGAGTCGTGGGGCGTCTAGGATTGAACTATTTCTCTTCACGAGTATTGGACATGATTTAACGCTAGTAAATATGGATGTCTCACGAGTCGTGGGTCCATATCGAAAAACGAGGCTAAATGAACTTAAGGGTTAGCTGCGATGGTTAACCGTTGACGTAGTCGACCACCAAGTGGATCAAATAGTATGGCCAACGAGTCGTGGGTACTAGGAGATTGCATTTGGGCCTTAAGCCCGCTAGGATATTTTAAATTCCCGAAACTTATGTGGGGGCATAAGATTTTGATTAAAATAGTGGGAGTAATTTACAAATAAAATCCATGTTTGTAAATTGTGCATTTTAAATTAATCTTTCGCGTATTTATTTCTTCTATCGTCGTTTTATAGATATGATGTCAAAAGAGCTTAGAGCACTTAGAGATTTGTCCATCTCATCACTTGAACGTAATATTTTAACTGGACCCAACTTGCATTTCTGGACGCATCATTTGAATGGATTATTTGAAGCTGAAAACATATCTTATGTTTTGTCTGTGCCACCACCCATTACTATTTCACATGACGTTCCTGATGAGCTCCGTAAAAGCATCACCAAGTGGAAATTGGATGATGGCTTAGCTCGTGAATACATGTTGGAATATATGTCACTTGATCTGCGTTTGCAACATGAGCATATGGCATCCGCGAAAGAGATTCTCTCGAATCTCAAATTCCTTTATGGGATTAGAGATGGTCGTCGCAGATTCGCGATCACGAGGGAACTCTTGCAAGCAAGAAAGAGAAGGGAAACTCCTGTCGGAATCCACGTACACAAGATGATTCGACTTCTATCTGAACTCGATGATATGGGTGTCGTGATGGACAATGATTTCCGAATGGATATTATTCTACAATCTCTTCCTAGATCATATGACCGATTTATCGCGAACTTGAATCTCCAGAGGCGAGAGATCACTGTGCATGTCCTGCGACAAATGCTCGAGGAACACGAAGCTTCTTTTGGAAAGAAAGCAAGGGTTGGCGAAAAGACTGAGCGGCGTTCAAAACCAAGGCAAATGGAAACCAGAGCTCCTTACTGCACAAGGTCAAAGGAAAGGATTAAATTCGAACCTATGGAGAGTTCGAACAGGTATATTCCTTGTTAAAGTTAATTTTACAATTAACTGTGCATTTTTGGTGTTAGACACTGACTGGAGTTCTCATCCTTGTAGGTGATGGGAGCATTAAGGAAACTGGAGCCTGAGGATTGGATCCTTGAATAAAGGCAATGGAGCTGGAGCTGCTACCAAGGCCGTAGGCAAAAGTAGATTTAGGTGGTTTGATAAAGTCATTAGGAAACTTTCATTTATGTACCTAGTTTTTAATGAGAAACTTTTTATTCATATTTTTGAATAATGTTGATTTTAATAAAAGCTCCTGTTTTTGTTTTTCATTTGGTACATTGAATTATTGACTTTACATCATAAAACCACCTAAGTTAAGTCATGCACGTACAACATAACAAAAGGAAACAAGATAATGAAATATCTGCCCAATTATGGCACGCTAGACTTGGACATATATCTAAGTCAAGGATTCAAAAGTTAGCATCATCTGGCGCGATTGAAATCAATCGCATTGATGAAATGTCAACATGTGAACCATGTTTAAAGGGTAAAATGGCTAAGTTGCCGTTTAAGGGAAACCCTGAGCGAGCCAAGCAAACATTGGACTTAATACATACTGACGTATGTGGACCACTAAGAAAAAGCGCCCGAGGGGGCTATGACTACTTCATCACTTTCACTGACGACTTTAGTCGTTATGGATATGTGTTCTTGTTGAAACACAAGTCTGAAGCCTTTGAGCGATTCAAAGAATTCAAGATGGAAGTAGAGAATCAACTTGGTCATACGATAAAGGCTCTTCGTTCTGACCGAGGTGGAGAATTTCTTAGTAACGAATTTCTGAATTATCTTGTAGAGCATGGAATATTATCGCAGTGGACTCCTCCTGCAACACCCCAATTAAATGGAGTAGCAGAGAGAAGGAATCGAACCTTGATGGACATGGTTCGATCCATGATGAGTGCCACTGACTTACCTCTTTCATTTTGGGGACATGCCCTCCTCACGGCAACGAAGATACTGAATATGGTACCTTCAAAATCCGTAGAAAAGACACCATACGAATTATGGTTTGGCAAGGCACCCTCATACGCATTCATGCGCATATGGGGATCTCCCGCTTACGTTAAAAAGTTAGTGGGAGATAAATTGGAAACTAAATCCACTTTGTGCAAATTCGTGGGGTATCCGGAAAACTCAATAGGATACGAGTTCTACGATCCTACAAGACAAACAACGTTTGTCTCAAGGAACGCTCACTTCTTGGAGAAGGATTTCTTGGTGGACAAGAAAGAAAATAACGTAGAACTAGATGAGGTCACTGAAGCTGAAAAGGCCTTAGAGGTCGATCGAGCTGACCCGTCACCACAGGCAGTGGGAGAACAAGAGCATGAAAGTGCACCAGAAAGTACACCGATACTTCGTAGGTCAGAAAGACAACGTAGAGAACCCGAGAGGTACTACGGTCTGCTGCATGAGACTGGACAGTCTCTAACCGACCCAAGGACTTACGAAGAGGCTATGCTAGACATAGACTCGGGAAAGTGGCGCGAAGCCATGGAATCCGAACTGGACTCCATGCACTCAAACAAGGTCTGGGCCTTGGTAGATCCACCAGTGGGAGTGGCTCCCGTGGGTTGCAAGTGGATCTATAAGCGAAAGCTTGGAGTGAACGGAGAGGTGATTACCTACAAGGCGCGACTAGTGGCAAAAGGATACACTCAAAGACCAGGTATCGACTTTGAGGAAACCTTCTCGCCCGTCGCAATGCCCAAATCTATTCGGATCTTGCTGGCCATAGCTGCGTGGTATAACTACGAGATATGGCAAATGGATGTAAAGACTGCCTTTCTCAATGGAGACATTGATAAGGAGATCTACATGGAGCAACCAAAAGGATATGCATCCAAAGGAGATGAACACAAGGTGTGCAAACTCCAGAGGTCCATTTATGGACTGAAGCAAGCTTCCCGAAGTTGGAACATTCGTTTTGATGAGACAATCCAAACTTTTGGATTCATCAAGAACATGTTCGAACCTTGCGTGTACAAGAAGATCAGTGGGAGTACAATTGAATTTTTGGTGCTTTATGTTGACGACATTCTTCTCATTGGAAACAATGTAAAAGCATTGTCTGAAACTAAAGCATGGTTGTCTACACAATTCTCAATGAAGGATATGGGAGAAGCATCCTTTGTACTAGGTATAAGGATCTACCGAGATAGATCAAAAGGACTGCTGGGCCTCTCCCAATCCCAGTACATAGATAAAATCTTGAAAAGATTTAGTATGGAAGAATCCAAGAGAGGATTGCTTCCAATGAGACATGGAATTGCACTCTCCAAGTCTATGGCCCCAAAGACACCTGAAGAGAGAAGCAATATGTCTCGAGTACCATATGCATCCGCGATAGGAAGCATAATGTATGGTATGCTATGTACGAGACCAGACGTAGCGTACGCTCTTAGCGTAACAAGTCGCTACCAGTCTGATCCAGGAGAGCAGCACTGGATAGCCGTAAAGGCAATTCTGAAGTACCTGAGAAGGACTAAGGAATTGTTCTTGGTATACGGTGGAGGAGAATTGAAATTGGAAGGCTATACAGACTCAAGCTTCCAATGTGATGTAGACGACTTCAAGTCGACATCAGGATACGTTTTCTGCCTCAATGGTGGTGCGGTTAGCTGGAAGAGCTCCAAGCAGGAAACAACCGCGGATTCAACCACTGAAGCAGAATACATTGCCGCGAGTGACGCAGCAAAGGAAGGTGTTTGGATGAGGAACTTCATCCAGGAATTGGATGTGATACCTAGCATTGCTGAGCCCATTACTATCTTCTGCGATAATAATGGGGCAATAGCGCAAGCAAAGGAGCCGAGATCTCATCAGAAATCCAAGCACGTACAGAGACGATACCACGTGATAAGAGATATCATTGGTAGAGGAGACATTAAGATGGAACGTGTCGACTCAGAAGATAATACGGCGGACCCGCTAACGAAGCCTCTGCCTCAAAAGGCATTTGAGAAACATCTGCATAAGATGGGACTCAAGAACATAAAAGACTGGCTTTAGGACAAGTGGGAGATTGATAGAAATAGTGTCCTGCAAGCCAGCTGTATGGCTAGCATTAATTGTAATTAATGAGGAACTATTCAATTTAGATTAATAAATGCACTTTTATTAAATGGTCAACTTTATCTTATGTAATATTTGTCTACGCATAAGGATAGAAGTCCTTAGATCACAGGGCTATGGGACAACCCGTGGACTGATCTCTAAGGCCGTGATCTAAAACATATTCAAGAGTCGTAGAATCCAATCGAGATAGGACATCGTTGGATTCGGTTAGACTCTCACTGTTGTGTATACTCCGATGAACTGGAGGACGCTGGGGTCCACGAGCGTGACTGGGATAGTCGATACACATAAGTGGGTGGCTTGCTGGGATGGCAAGTGCACTGAATACCCCAATTAGGAAATAACTCACCATGGAAGCGGTAGTCGCATATCGGGGTTGAAGTTATTCCAATTTACAATAGTATACGAGGAACGATCCCTAACAACTTGAGATGATAGGGTTTATCTGGTGCGAGAACATCTATACTTTGATATAAGTTCCGACTGACTGGGGATAGCCAGAAAGTTTCTGAGGACTCATGTTGGGTATAGAAGAACTCGCATGCAGATTCATATCATCAACAAAGGATCCATTGACCCGACTTGATAGGTTGGGAAATTCTCCTATGGATTTCTGTGAGAAATTAATTCTGGTAAAATCCTTGGCCAAGGTAACTGACGACTTTTTGTAAGTAGCTCATAAAGATTAAGTCAAAGAGAATTTATTTCGAGACCAGAGTACATAAGGTCAAGACAAAAGAAAAAGGGAATCCGATAAAAGACCATACCCTTAAGTCTCGACTGGGAGATTGATCGATGGAGAGATTTTGTCGTATATGGAAATTGTAAATGATAAAAGGTTCACTGAATTAATTCACCAGTGATTGGGCTCCATGGGCTTGTGACTGGACATCGACCGTGGAGTGTGGGAGAATTCCCAAATTAGCAGGGGTGCTAATTTTGGAATGATTAATCGACAGAGTGTTCGATTAATTTAGAGTATTAATTGCTCGAGTAATTAAATAATATTTAATTACAACCCACGGCCAATTATGTGGTGAACCTACGGGGGCATACACAATACACAAGTAGCGAAAGCAAGGAAACAAGAACGAACCAGTCGACTGGGTCGACTGGGTCAAAATCGACTGGGTCGATTAAATGGGTGGGTCGACTGGGTCGACCCATATGGAACGAAAATGGATCCAATTGGAATTGGATCAAGATTATAAATTAAATTGGAATTTAATTTATGAGTAAATTAATTAATTAGGATTTAATTAATTAATGGAATAATTAATTTAATTAGACTTGGAGTTTAATTAATTAATTGGGAGATGATTTAATTAATTGGGCTATTTAATTGGGAGATTAAATAAAGCCCTGAAAGATTAATTAATATGGGCCATGAATTAATTAGAAGACTTAGTCTTCTAATTAAAGAAGGCCATGGCCCATGTAGGAGAGAGAAGACCTAGTCCTAATAGGACTAGGATAGAAAGAAAACTATAAATAGCTTTCTTCTAGTTATTTTTCACACAACTCCTTAAGCAAAAATTGAGCAAAGCAAAAACTCTCTCCCTCTCCCTACCAGATCGGCCGAACCACTTCTTCCCTGTGGAAGAATTTTTCGTCTTCGTTTTTGTTCCCAAATCGTTCCTAAAACCTAGATATTAATATAGCCTATGTTCTAGTCGATTAGGTATATTAATTTTCGTGATATTGTGGTGTATCAACTCGTAGAGGCGCAACACGTGGGGCGCTACCAAAAGGTGTGGGTCGATCAACCGGGGTCAGAATTCAGAGCTCATATTGCTAGCCTAGGATTTGCAAGGAGACAGGTATAAACGAGAAAACTTATACTGTCATTTATTTATATTTATATATATACAACTAGAGAATATCCTGGCAAGATTCTTTAAGAGGCCCTAGAAATTTTTTATATTCCGCTGTGCCTAGGGCTGTTTTTCTTACCGAATCCCAACATTAAGATCCTCATTTTATTTTATAATTATATGCAAAAGTGTTGTCGACAACTGTTTTAATTTGGTTCCAACTTTTTCTCGTAGTGACATAACTTATAGAGATCTCTTTATTTATTTTCAGGTACCTGAACCTCTTCTGGGGTATTATCTAATAGTTATGTCTTGTGACTCTTCATGAGTGCTTGCCTCCATAATATGACCATCTTCAATGTTAGCTCCTTATTTTACAGGATTTTTATCATTGGAACCAATTGATTTCATTTGAATTGGAGCATATCTAGCTGGTATATGAGATTTAGTAACTCTTTTATATTAGTAAATTCATCTGGCAGTTGAATTACAATATTTTGCAAATAATTATCTTCTGGACTTCTAGTGTACACTGATTTTTTTTTCTTCGAGGATCTAGAGAAGATAATGATTTTGCATTCCATATAATTTATGTTTACCAGCTCTTTATTCTCTCCCCCTAATATCGAGAACATTATTTCATCATTTATACTCTCCTCCTAATGTCAAGAATATTAGGAGGGGATTCATAACAAACATATATTCTCAACATTCTTTTGAGAACCCATATTTGTGCTTTGTGGTGGAGCAATTGTAACATATGTCGCACATCTTTGATTTCTAAGATGGGAAATCTTTGGCTCTGACCAAAAATTAATTTCAATGGGAGAAATTTTGATAACTTATTGGCATGATGCACACAAGTGTTGCGGCATACAAAACAATATATATACATGCTTAAACAAGAAGTCTTGTTCTCATTAATTATGGCCTAGCAATTTATTGGAGGCGTGTAATAAATGATTCAGCTAAACCATTTTGTGTTTGATTATGGGCAACATGACTTTCAACTATTATTCAATAGTCAGAAAGCCTCATAGTTGAAATCACCAACATTTTCAAAGTACATTGTAAAGATTGTATAATTTGAAATTGTGCTCTTATTTTAATCATTTGCGCAAATGATCCCGCAAGCTTCAGGTTGCAGGTTGAAATTATCACCACTTGTAATAGATTTATCTACCAAGATTATGGAATATCTAAATAGTCCACATAGTGGATCGATGTATGGGCCCATATATATTTAACCGTGAATTTGTGTTACAAATGCTGGAGATTCAAACCCAATTTTAATTAGAAATGAAAAAAAAAAAATAACCTTGAAAAAAAGCAACACTTTTGAATTAAGAAATCTTCTGGTTCTTCAATCAAAATTCATGTAAATTCGCAATGATTTTTCACATCATAGTTTTCCGGGATGGTCTAACCGATCATGCCAAATAAGGCAAAAATTCAATTTTGGTACCATAGAAGTGGGCAAATTTCATTTTTCATACCAAAAGTCCAAAAATAACACCAGTTCCTACTCAGCCGTTTCAAAAAGGGCACTTCCGTTAATTTTCTTAACGTTTCTGCCACGTGTCCGTTAAGTCTTCGTGGGCGGGCTGGGCAAGTGGGTCGGATTCTGCCCGATGGAACATAAAATTCAATTTTGGTACCATAGAACTGGGCAAATTTCATTTTTCATACCAAATTCCGTTATGTTTTTTCTTTTTTTGAAATGGTTGTGGTGATATGTTTTAATTGGTTTGTTCTAAAGTAGATTAGTAGTCATGTTACTTTTTTTTTTCATTTCATTTTAACAATAAGCTAAAAAAAAAAAGCTTAATTTGCACAATTTAAATTTGCAACTTAGATTCCCGGGACTCCCGAATCCGTCCCGAAATCCCGAAATTAAATCGGGTACCCGAAACCCATGGGACCTTGGTTGATCTACCGGGTTTCGGGACTTAAATTTAAAATTCCGAAACCCAAAATCCCGTCCCGAAATACCCGAATTCCCGAAACCAGTCCCGATCCCACCCCTACGACCGTCGGCTCCGGTGGCTTTTGGTCGGAATTGGTTGAGGGTTTATGTATCCCTTGTCGTGGAGAACTCGTACATATAAAGATCTTTTCAATCCTTTGAGTAATCTATTCGAATTTTGAGTTCTAATTTTCGAATTGTAGGTCAAAATTTTCGAAATTTCAAATCGTGATTTCTTCTTCGATTCTTAACCAAATTTCGTAATTCTTGTTGCATTAGTTTCCCCTGACCGTGGGCATCATATTTTCCATAGGTTTATTGTAGCTGCCATAGACGGTTGAGCTCCGCCCATGACAAGAGGAACAAAAATATTCAACCAATTTCAACAAACGGCCACCGGAAGCCGGCGATTGTCCATAGGAGGAAGAAGACAGTAATTGCAAAAACAACCTGCTCAATTTTAGACAATTGCATTTCCCCCCTATTTTGAAACGGCTGAGTGAGAATTGGTATGATTTTTGAACTTTTGGTATGAAAATTGAAAATTCCCCAATTCTACGGTACCAAAATTGAACGGCAGATTAGTACCAAAATTGAACAGGCAGATTAGTGCCCCACGTGCCCCTCACATGCACTTAACGGAGGAGACTAAACGGCCATGGCAAAACTTAACGGCTGTATGATTTTTGGACTTTTGGTATGAAAAATGAAATTTGCCCAGTTCTATGGTACCAAAATTGAATTTTAGCCTGCCAAATAATAAATATATTTGGATTAGTAAACTTCTAGTTTACTGTAACATGTTATTCAAGTGTACGAATATTTATATAGTACAAACCAAAAGATAAGAAATCCAAAATACTTTTCTTTCATGATATGTAATCATTATTATTCTTGTCTACAGTCTCACTGTAATATCCATTTAGGTGGATATCTATGAAGCTTAATAAACTTCTTCTGGACCTAGTTAAAAATAGTGCTACAAAGTTTGGGATAATGATGTTGTGTAACTCTTTAGGAGTTTTCAATTGATTAACATTTACATCATTTGTTGGTAGATGAGAACCCTTTTTTTCATAAATGGTTTGCATTGTAGCACAATTTGTTAACCTAATTTTCTTTTGGTCCAACTTAAAATTACACTTTATAGTACAAGATTTAGTATCGATCTTTTCAAAGTGTAGTTGTTCTCAACATGACATGAAAGTGACATATCAAAAATTTTAAATCGATTTCCCATAAACTTTGAAAACACCTCATATCTTGAAATCAATATGATTAGCAAGAATTCAATGTTTTAAGTTTTGTAGCTAAAAATATTCTTGCATTGATAGCAAATAAGGTCAAATTATATTAAAATGAAGTAATAAAATCAAGCTATATTATAAAGAGGCCATTGGTATAAAGAGGCCATTGGTTAATGCATTGAAAAGTAATAACGTCTCTTAACCATAATTTATTTCAGATCAAAGCATTTCTACAAATTTATATGTCAAGCACTTTTCTTTTGATGACCACGGCCAAAAGAACACTTTTATTTCCCTATTCCAAAATTTCACTCTAGTAAAGTCATTTATAAAAATTCATTTAGCAAAGCTAATTGGCAGAAGACCCGCCTTTAAATCAAAAATAAATTTCAATATACTCATGATTCAATATATTATTTAGGGCTATAACACTAATTCTATTACTGAAAATTCTTTGAGAAAGGAAAATCATATATCCAATATGACCAGTTTAGTTCAAGAATAGAATTAAATAAAATTGATACTTCTATTCTTCAATTTATTCATTTCTTATTGTCAACGTATATTTGTTAGTTACATTCATAATTTACAAGAATCTTTTTATTCTAAAACAAATACATGAACATAGACTAGAGCATAATATTTCAAGTGATTGGGAATATGGTTCTACATAATTCATAATTAGTCACGGTTCCTTTTACTTTTACTTTATTTTTACTATATGATAATTCAAAATATCATGTGATAATCAACAAGAACTTTCTACCAGATTGAAGAATTTCATACCTTATGACTTTCCAATAACTCACATGTACGTGCTCATATATTCCTCCATTATTTTGCAGGAAGCATTCCCATGATTAATCTCCAAAGCACTTTAGAGATATCTTATGCAAACATAAGGTCAAATGTTAGAGGAACAAAGCATTTCCAATTTTTCTACAAACTCAAATCACATTTATCATGACCTGAAAATGTTGTGTATTTTGTGTGATATGTGTTTAAAATCAACTAAATATATAATACATAAAAACTTTTCAAAAACATGATAAATGCTCTACAATAATTAGTACAGTGATCTAATCAACATATTCATCAAAGAAAGTTGAACCATTATATGTAACATATACACAGACCCAATCATGCATTATCAATTCAATACATACTTAATATGCAATTTAATCAAATCAGCAATAGCAATTCGTGTATAAAAATTTCTTCAATATAATTATGAATCAAAGATTGAATATAAATCATATAATAAACTTGAATGGATTTATTATAAATCATATAAACAGAATCACATATAGGAAGTAATTAATTGATACACTTCCAGAAAAACTACAATCTTTCTTAAAGCTCTTATCGGGAAGAGATCAAACAAAGCAAAAAAAACTTTCAGATTAATTGTAGCAATTTGAACATTCAAGATTAATCAAGAACTTTGAGCGAAGTCGTGCTGATAACGTGTTATGAAATTAAAAGGATAACAAGCAATAACAAAAATACAAGTGTAGAGAAGAAAGTAAAGTAGGAGAAATTTGTATTCATTCATATTCTTGTCTTACATACATTTTACAATAGATCAATTTATAGGGATAAAGAGATTCAAGACCCACACTAATGGCCTCACTATTGTCTTCAATACATGAGTTATAAGTTCTTTCATATGGCTCCATCAAAGTGTAATTAAGTGTATGGTTGCAAGACCTTTAGACATCCACATTAATGTATATTTTATAACATATAACATCTAAAACAACATTATTTACACAAATACATGAAATTCAAATCGAAATCCTAAACTCTGTATTATTGTACCAGCGTAAGACAAAAATGATCTATTTATATCTTCATAGACCCATTTAAGAATTTATTTTTCCTATTTTCACATATAAAAAATGTTGGTCAGTATTGGAGAAGGTTTTGATGATGACAAAAAGGTCAAAATGGTTTTGAAAATTAAAATGATAAAAGAGTTGTCATCAACTAAGAATTGAAAAGCTTAGTGAAGCCTATCTCACGGTCTGGAAGCTATGTGACCGAATCAGCCGAGTGGGATATCAGATCAATGAAAATCAGATTGGTTTTCATCAGCTGAGTCAAGATAGATATGTTCATTCTTGAATCAGCAGAGTAATCATCAGCCAAGTATCAACAAAGTAATCCCATCAGCAAAGTGAAGTTGGTCAGTAAGCTATCCAACGGTAACAAGCTAAAGTGCATTTAATGCAACTGACAGAAAGTACAGCAGAGTGTACTCTGTACAGTGCGACAGTCTGCAAAAGTTACCATTCAAATTATGACTGTTGATCAAGGACTAAAATGCAATTTTGCCAACCTTCAACGGGCAGAATTACAAATCCAAGAGCATAAATAGACCAGGGACTGAAGATTGAAAAGAGACTTGCACAAATCAAGATCATATCCTTAGAGCAAGATCCATCAGTTGAGTCGTCTGATCACAAGCAAAGTCATATGTTGACGGAGCTAAAATTGTTGAAGAACAAAGATCAAACCTTTGTTTGTCTGAGTGAAAAACTGTTAGAGTGTTGTGCGAAGTGTAGATCCATCTTTGTGAGTGATCTAACTTCAGAGGATAGGTCTTCTAAGTGATTTCCTATTATGAGCTTACGGCCAGATTCATTTGTTGTTTTGGCGTAAGTGTTCTATACTGTAAACTTTGTGATTATAGTATAACCCAAGATCTAAGTGACTTGGAAGAGTGGACTAAAGGATTTAATTCCATATAACCACTATAAAAATTCTGTGTGTTTTTACTCTGCATTTTTACTTGCATATTTTCGAGATTGCATAAAAATACTTTACCAGAGCTGTTGAAAGATTCTGTGAAAAGAACTTTATAAAACTGAGGATAAATCTTTCAAACTGTTAAGAGTTTACTTGTGAAAAACACTTTGTAAAAATCCGCTGCAAGTACTCTGCTTTTAAAAGTTGATTTTATGGAAATCATCTAAGTAGTTTAAAGAGAAGTGGTTAACTGTGATGTTCAAAGATTTGTTCATTGATCAGCCTAGTCAGCTTGCTGACCTCAACAGCTTAGTCTGCTGATAGTCGAGAGAAAAATCTTTAAAGTATAAAAATTTTCAGAGGTCTATTCACCCCCCTCTAGACCTCATCTGACCACTTGGGACCAACAAGTGGTATCAGAGCAGATTGGTTCACTTGATCTTCTGCCTGATCAAACGAACTTGATCCTAGGTGTGTTTTTTCAAAATTGTCAAAAACGGCATATTTTGAAAATCAAAACTTTTGAAAATGGAGTGCATAAGCCATGTTCCTCACATTGGCCATATGAACTTTGAAGATTGGAAAATCAGAATGGAAATCCTTCTTGGTGCTTATAATGATAACATGTTCACATGTATTACAAAAGGACCATTCAGATTTAAGAAGACTGTGAAGGTTACTGACCAGCCTGATCAGATTGTTGAGAAGGAGCTAGATGAGCTAACCCCTGAAGAAGTCAAGTTAGTCAATCTTGACAAGGTGGCTAAGTTCATAATGTTCAAAGCTCTAGATGAAGATAGATTCCAGAAGGTCAAGCATCCCAAAACAGCCAAAGAGATGTGGGATAAAGTCTGTGAGCTAAGCGAAGGAAACGCGCTATCAAAGAACATAAGCTCAGTGTGGCTCTTGAGGAGTTTGAAAATTTCAAGATGAAGTCTGGTGAAACGATTGATCAAATGGATACCAGATTTACCAAAACTCTGAACGAAGTTCTAAGGCTTGGTAAAAAGTTTTCAGACAAGGAGATCACCATGAAGGTTCTCAAGACTCTTCCACCTAAATTCAACATGAAGGTGACAGCCATGGAAGAATCAAGGGACTTAGGGAAGATTTCCCTTTCCGAACTGTTCTCATCCCTCAAAGCATTTGAGTATAAGATGCCAAGAATGGGATTAGAAGTGTCAACCAGTTCAGACCCTACTGCTGCACTTATCACGTCAGACAAGTCAAGGAAATCAGCAGACAAGTCCGAAGAGAAGACTCTGCTGAATTCAGAAAAAGCATACACTGCTGACGACGTTGCCCTACTTCTGAATAATTTCAAGAAGTTTTATAAAAAGAAAATGAAATAAAATATGAAAATGCTATTTCATCTTCTTCTTATCATTTTCAGGAAAACAGGGATTCCTTAAAAGCTAAACTTAGAGACAACAATGACAAAGAGTATGGACTCTTGATGAAAGATCATCCACACTCATCATCTGGGAAATTAGCTGAAAAGGAAATGCGTGCCAAAAAGGAGCTAAAGCTTAGTAAGAGCAAATCAATGTTAGCTGATGCAGCAAAGCTAATAAACTCCGACATATCTTATTCAGACAACCAGTCGTCTGATAAAGAATACCATTTCCTGGTCCACACTTGATGGTAAGATCACTTGTTGAATTTGTTGAAATTTGCAATGGCATTCAACTCATCTTTGTCATCTCACATGCACTTCACCTATAAAACAGATGACTATTTTTGGTACCCCTTATATATTGGGTCCAGCAGGGTTAGTATAACCTTTGACATGTGATGATCCAGTGACTTATGTTTTATCATGATAATACCACTACTTGTTGGTCATGATTAAAACAGTGCTCATAAGCAAGGTAAGATGCATGAAGTATGTGATAAGCACGCGTTGTATAATGAGGATGGCAATCAGCACAGTGAACATGATCAGCATGATAACATGAATAAGCATAACGCATGTCATAATAATCATTATCATAATGTGATTCAAATTCTTGCCAATTATTTCATTTTTGCCTCAATTTCTTACCTGAGTTATCTAACAACTCTCCTTAGATTTAGCAGACTTAATACCACTTTTAATTTTACTCCTATCAGCAGCGTATTTCAGCTTTCTCGGCTGATGAGTTTACTAGTCTGTTAAGTCTTAGGTAGCTTACTAGGTTTTCTAACCTTTTGAGCATCAGTAGACTTCTTCTTTTAAGCCTCTGATTTCTTTTTAGAGAATGATGCAATTACTTCTTTCAAGTTCATTTATATTTTTTATATGAATTGCATACTCAGCTTTTAGAGTTTCATTCTCATGCTCAAGCTTTTTGTAGTCAGCTGATTCTTGAGGTTTTTTCAACCTGAAGTTTCAGTGATCTGTTTTTGCTCTTTTTCAGCAGAGTCATCTCTTCATTAAGCTTGGCAAATGCACCAGCAATATTTGAATTTGTAATATAGCATTTATTCAACAATTCAAGTAGTGCATTTAATTAATAGTAGAAGTTACCTCAGTTTCAGAATCATCAAATTCTATGACAGTTAAGCATAGAGGTTACCTCAGTTCCTCCTCTACTATAAATAGTTCCAAATTTAACGTCACAGTTTTACTTTCCACAAATGCCTTGTCCGAACTTTTCCTCTCGAAATTTAAACAATTTGAACAACATGTTCCATAATACTTCCCAAATAAAAGAATTCGAGATTGGAACTCGGACCCTGTTTTCCGACCTTATTTCCTTTGGCATACCTGTCGACGGCGAATATTAGGGTCGGACCATAATAAGCTTTCAACTTAATCCCTATTAATTTAAAGCTTATTATCTGCTATTAATTTAAGTGATGATGCTCGGATTAAGGCGTTCGTTCGATTTCTATCCCTCAACCATAATATTCGATCAACTGGGCAAATTCGGAAGAATAATGCAAGTATTATTATCAACAATTTGCGTTCGATTGAAGATGCTCGGATAAAAGAGTTTTGGTCGACTCCAGTCCTTCATATACAATAAACTAAGTGCTGATGGTCGATTAAGTATTCACGCTCAGAAATTTCCAATGGAAGTTTGATCAGAAATTGGTTGATGAGTTACTTCTTAAGTTATTGGTTTAGATACTAAGTTCAGGAATTATCATTTGATTAATTTATTCGAGTTCGATCGAGTTTTTTAGGTAAATAGTCCATTCAGCTATTTATAATCGAACAACACGATTCAGAGGCAGAGAATTTATAAATTTAATTTCGAATAAGAAGGTATTTACAATTTCGATCATATTACAAAGGTACAGAACTTCAAAAGTACAAAGATACAAGAGATACATCTTGATCTTATTACAAGCTAATATGTTACGTTTCGATCCTATTACATTTTACAATCTTATGAAATTTTTGGATTCTTCTCCCGCCAGTCGATCGAGATAGTCTATGCCCGAGCGTGGAATCTCCTTTGGACCCGCAGGCTTTTGTCTTTATTTGCGGATTCCCGAAGATGGACGATCTAAGGCATCCTTTTCTAGATAACCTCGTCCTCCGACCCCGCACATAGCACGTCTTCCTAAATGCGTTGTGGCAATAGGTCCCCCGAACGGAGACCCATGCCAGAGGAATGACAGGTACTACCGACCATCCTTGGAGAACTTGATGCTCGTACTCCACCAACTCTACGGCGGGTCGAGCAGTTCTCAGGATACCGAGGTAGTCAGCAATACCAAGGTATTGTCCTCGGATGACTGACCCCGAGCAAGGATCGGTAGCTCATTGGTTTTCCGGATCGGGCTTATTGGCCTTCCAGATCGGAAATAGATTTGCCTGTCGATATTCCAAGCGGGTTAAGTACGCTCATGTTTTTGTCAAAAAAGGTTCGGAGTCTAAACTCGAAAAGTTGGATCGAAATCAGAAGGTATTCGATCATCATTATCGGAGCGGATTGTTGGGTAAAATTGAAAATGAACAAACAAGAAGACCCCTTTTATAGCAACAGTCGCACTCGATCCAACGACTGTGATTCGTTCAGATGGACGAACGAGATTCAATGACTGTTTCATTTCCCGAGGGATAGGGTACATTTGTCGGGGAAAAACACGAAGATTTCAGTAAAATTGAAGTAACTGTTATAGAGTCAGCTAAATTATCGCTCGAAGATCGGAATTCTCCCGTGACGACGAAAATCCGAACAAACGATCATATTGTCTTAGTCACAAACTACTCACCTTATCCAAGAGGATCTATGTAAGCATCAGAAAACAAAATATCAATTGAAGAATGGCGCAAAGCCTAATACAGAGGTCCAATTAGAAAACACGCAAAACAAATTATTCAAGATTACAGAATCTCAGGAAACAGAACTTAAAATTACAGCAAGAAGAAAAATACATCTAAAGAAGTTTATTATCGGAAAATATCTTTCGAAGCTCGGCACTGCGATCATCATACCCACGAGTGCAAGCCTTCTGCTCGCGAACCTCGGAATCTTTCTTCTCCTGCTCATAAATTCCTTTGATCACTTCGAGCTCCTTGCTCAGCTTCTGATAATTCTCCTCACCATGATCCTTAGCTGCCTTTTCTCTCTCCAAAGCCAACATTTCCTCAACAGACATTTTAGCCTCTAAGGCGCCTTCAAGCTCGACATTCTTTTTCCCCAGCCCGAGGGAAAGTGCAGCATGTCGTTCGATCCCCTGCTCAGCCAGCATCTTGAGCTTGAGAAAGTCTTTGCCAGCCTATTGTCGAAAGATGGGGTCAACAATATATATATATATATATATAAAAGAAGAGAATTCGATCCTGACTGGAATAACTGCGAAGGACTTTTCCCCTTCGACGGATCCGCCTCGAAAACAGTAATATGAGCCTGTAGGAGACTCGGAATGGGATTATCGAGTAACCTCTCGGAATGGGACTTATTCTTCAATTCTCCAAGCGGGGATAGAAGTTTCTCTGGAATAGAGGAAACAAGAGGAGGCTCTGAAGGATTCTCGATCTCTAAAGATTCATCAGATGCTTCCTGAACACGAGTATCCTCACCGGTAACAGTGAATTTAACTTTCTTATTTGGCCCTCCACCCTCGTAACTAGTTGTAGTCAAGGCGTATCCTCAATAGTAAGTTTCTGCAAAGTCTCAGTCGGGGCGCTCTCATCGAAATGAGGTCTTTTGTTCGAAACAAACTCTGATGCCTTCTGCCTAGCCAATGCTCGTTTAGAATTATCGAGGGGGCTTAGAGGGTGAGCCCTCGGGTTCCCCGTCAGAGCTCTCATCTGAAAGAATTGGTTTGTTGGGTACGACCTTAGCAGATTTTGTTGAAGCCTGCTTCTCTTTCTTACTTTTCCCACCATCAAAAGTTTGGGAGGAAGGCTCGAAAGTTTTTGGAGAAGCCTTGGAGGATTTCTTCTCCTTAATTAATTTTTTATCTTTGGGCGGACCTTTATTCTTGGCACCACCTAATAACAATTTGGGTTCGATTGGAGTACCCAACACTTTATCTATTATGATCGAAGGGAAGAATTTAAAATCCGGAATTATATGTTAACCTTGGAGCTCCGATCTCAATATTAAAGCATTATGGTGAAATAAGTTGAAATGACACTTGTATTTATAGTGCGGACAACACTTTACTTTTAATAATTGAACCGTCACGACTCCAGAGGAAATTCGACGAGAAATAGAATTCGATTATAAAAGATAGAAATTTCGAACAACAAAGAGTGAAGTAAAAGATATGCGTATATTCAAAGAAGAGAGAAAACATCTTAGTTACAAGCTACGAAAGAGAAATACTAAGCAAAATCCTAAGGAACATCCTATTACATAACTATCAATGATCGGACTTCTAATTCCCAGGCTCAGAATCACGATCATCCCCATCGTTT
Source organism: Penstemon barbatus (assembly GCA_003313485.2). NCBI lineage: Eukaryota > Viridiplantae > Streptophyta > Magnoliopsida > Lamiales > Plantaginaceae > Penstemon > Penstemon barbatus. The sequence continues at coordinate 52,919,177 of CM064877.1, read as the reverse complement.
TCTTCGTCAGAATCACCTTCTCCCGAGCTATCGTTTTCACTGTCCGAATTGTCACTATCTTCATCTTCGCCAGTTGAGGACTCGGCTCGATTTTCAGGTCGATCACTCTGCCCATCAGATTCGCCATCTATATCCACATACTCATCTTGAGCGGATTCATTTTCCCCCGAGGCAGAATGGGAGTTAGTGACTGTCTGTTCGAGCATATCTGGATTCGGCATAGGAGTAACAAACTCTTCAACAAAGGGGGCAGATTCATGAGTTTGCCAATCCCCAACTCCTTAAGGTAAAGACGAAGCTTTGTAATCTTTTCCCTCGGAATTCTTGAAGGGATTATGTACAGGAGGTAGTCGTCCATATCATCCGGAATTCTTTTAGCCGCAATAAGCTGTTGAACCCCTTTATAGAAGATCGTTTGGAGAACCCCACCTATTCTTTTTCAAACTAAGGGATCGAGAACCGGGGACTTCAAAAACTCCCGTATTACCAGATATCTAGCTTCTTTCTGCCCTTGATTGTACGAACGTTCGGAATCTTGCTTGGCCTGTTCAAGCTCAATCTTAACTTTTTTAAGCTCCGCCTCGAGGGCGCTTTTCTCCTCGACCATCAATACCATGTTTTCCTCAGCAGCAGGGGTATATTTTTTCTTCTTGGCGTTTTCTAGCTCCTTCCTCGTTTTAAATAATTCACTGACTGTCAGTTAGCTAATTAGCTGAATCACTTAGTTGCGCTTGAAGAACTTTATTTTCGGTCAAAGCTTGCACGAATGCATCATGAGCTTCTTGTGACTCTTCCAAGAGCGACAGTCGATAAGTCTGAAGAGCAAAATAATCCCCGACCTATAGAAGAAAAAGGTTCTGTCAGCAAACATTTTAAAATACAAAGGAACGAAATCACGAGGTTCAACAACCATTACCTCCTGAAACGTTCGGGAAAAGTTACTTAAAATTTCAAAATCACTTTTGACAGTATGATGAAGTAAGTCTCGTTTGAATCGTCCGGCCAAAAAGATCCTTATAGATTTATCAAATTCATTCTCATCATTCGGCCCGAGATCGCTAGAAATGGTTCCATCTTCCGGATATCCGACGGCTCTCCCACCTAGCAAATCTTCATTCATAAAGTCAACAAGGTATGGTTCCGACCTTCCTGTTCGACAAGGTACCGAGTCGGAATTTCTGCCAAATGGCTTAACTTTCCTCGGGGGCTCCAGACAATCACTGTTCCGTTTCCGAGCCATACGCTCCTCATATTCTCGGATACCCTGAATCCGATTCCAGGAATATAAACTAAACCAACAGATGAAAGCTTTGAAGTATCAAGTGAGAACACGCTACGTAAAGGGCCCGATTTGACGGGGTTGGATGAACTTGCGTTTCCGATCCCTCTCAACGGTGGAAACATTAAGGGTGTCTCAATCGGGTCATCGGCCAAATTGGTTACTCTCATTCCTCGGCTCGGATTATCCCTCTTTTGTTGCTGAGATTGGTTTGGGGCATTCCTTAAGATGGTAGTCACGATTGATCCGACCACAGACATCCGAAATTTCTCGACAATTTCATCTGAAAAGAGAACAAAATGTGCTCAGAAGGCTAAACTAATAGTATCTTTTAATTGCATTTTAAAACAATTAAAATTTAGTAGCATACTTAAAGTAAGAGGTACTTGGATGAAAGTGGCTGGTTCGGAAAAATATCTGATCGGTCGGTCAGGCCCACCAATGGATTGATTTTGCGAAGAAAGGGAAAATTCGATCGTCGGAGCAGGATATCTGCACCTACTAAGGCCCGCCATCCTCAAAACCCCTTCTTGGACAAGGAGCATGGTTTGATAAGGGTCGGACTTTAACTGCTCCAAGAATTCATCGGAAAGATGATGTTTAATCTTCTCCTTGATACGACGACGTCCATACATCCAGGACCCTACTCCATCCCATCGATACGGCCTAGTTTTTGAACTCCCGTCTAAAACGGGAATATTAGGTCCTTTAATGAAGAAGAATCTCCTTTTCCAGCCCTTGATTTTGTTCATAGCTACACTTGAAAGGATTGATTGTTTCGACTGTGGCGAGACACACACAAACCTAGCGTTGGAGCCTGTCGACATGCTCATTTGGAATATTTGCCAAAAGTTACAAAAAGAGGCCTCTTCCCCTTTGGCTTCCATAAGAATACTAAATGCAACGATATACGCAATGGAGTTCGGAAGAATCTGAGTGGGGGAAAGTGAAAAGGCTGTTAAAATACTCCTAACCAGCGGGATAAAGGTGATGTGCAATCCATGAGAAAACTGCCTATCATAGAATGCCTGGCACCCTGCCGGAGGATCAGTTACGCATTGACGGTAAGTGGGGATAACCATCGAAAAACCCGTGGGGAGAAATTTCCCTAACTCCTTTTCTAGATAAGCACGATCATCCTGGGTGAAAGCGCAGGAAGTTTGATAAATGCGAAGATCATTCCTAGGAGGACCACCGATGCTCGAAGCTGTATGCGGCTTATATATCCTGACAAAAGCGTTATCACCAATACTATGTTTCTCAACTACATTCTCTTCAAGATCTTCAACTGGCTCGGCATTTTCTTGCTCGGGATGAATTTCCCCTTCTTCGAACTCAGGATCGGGTCTCATCCTCAAAGTACTGGAGCTCTCCTTTTCAGAAAACTTAAAATTGTCGATAAGCCTCATATCTGGATCAGATTCCGGCTCTTCTACAGCTTTCTCTTTACCTTTCAAGTTTCTCGAGCTAGACATTACAATAAAACGAATACGCAAGACCGGATGGTAAGTGATGATTTATTCGATCTTTGGGCTCCGACCTGGAAATGGAAAATGCTTCGCAAATAAATCTCCAACAATCAAAGTATAGATAAGGTCAAAAAGATAAATTGCAAATCGGACCCTGAATAACCCCGACGGTTGAATTTCCCAATGGTAAATTCATTTTATCTCCCCAATAATTGCAGTTTCGGCCCCTATATTCTACAAATCTAGGTCGTAGACTGGTTACTGGAAATGACACGTCTTTTCAGCCTCAGAATATACTTACTTCTCCGACCTCTCGCTTCACTTCACGCTCGAAGAAGTGGGGGAGTATTAGTTCGCTACTGGTAAAATCAATTGCTGCTATTAACAAATGCTTTGTTCAACTACCAATCTCGAAAAATTTCAAGCGACACTAGAACTCACATTTTCACAACAGATACTCATTTTAAGATTTTCAAGATATGCACTCTTTTTCCCTGATTCGGTTTTTATCCCAATGAGTTTTTCCGAATTAGGTTTTTAACGAGGCATATCCGAAACACATCATAAATGGTTCATCTCATTGTTGAGTCGACATTTACTTCTCCGAGCTTCAGCTTCACTTACGCTCGAGAAGTGGGGGAGTATTGATGAGGGGTACTTTGGATTCTCTACATTCAGGAAATCATGCTGGGTCGAAAATAGATTATGCTAGATCGAAGATCATGAATCCCAACCTCGAAGATAGGGTATCGATCACAAGTCCCAGTCTGCCCTGTCCGATCTCTCAAGCAAAGGCTCTGGGTCAGAAAATACTGTTGGGCCGACCTCAGGCCCAAGCCTTTGGGCCAAGAAATGCTCCCCTACGAATGGTTCATCTAGCACACTGCATCAACTATAAATACCACATGCATTTATGACGCCAGACACGCTTTTCCAGATGCTCCCAGCTCGAAGCTCCTGCTCGGACCAACCTTGGAGAGTTAGATTAGATATCACTCTTGTATGTATTTAACCTCGGATAGAACCCATACTATTTGTAATTCATACGCCCACATTCGAGATATACATTATTGATCTTCTCCTTCATATAATTGTCTTTTCGTTCATTTGCATTCCTATCTTGATCCCCTACGAAACATCGTAAGATCAAAGTGACCTTTCATTGATTTTTGGGAACAATGGGAAGTCAAAGCATCTTTTAACTAAATAGGTGTTACTCAAGTTTATACACAATATTAATTTAAACAACTCAGACATCGGTAGTATACAATTTAAAATCTTCGAAAGTATAATTACTAAGATCCTTTTAATTCTGTATATTACTTTCAAAATATATTTATATATTAATTTGATTTCTTGTTTTTTATATTAAAATCTGTTGATATCATGTGTAATAATTAAAAAATGATTTAATGTATTTCGATTAACATTCTAAATTCTGAATGAGTTTGTTGGTTCAGAAAATGTAGGATGAGATTGCGCGCATGGCTTGATGTGAAATGTATCCTCTATTCATAATGTGTTCTACACTTCTACGAGTCAGAAAAATAATCGATAAGTTGTTTCGTCTAACATTTATGTAGTCTATATACACATTTTAGTATTGAAATTTGAATGGAGCACATAAAATGTACTCCCTTCAATTCAATATGGTTGCTCCATGAATTTTTAAGTAAAAGTTGAAACCATTTTTTTTTTTTTTTTTTTGCATATTTTATATATTTATATCATCAAAAGTAATGATTTTGCTGTTGAATTATTGTTTCTTATTTGAGAATAAATTTAAAAAAATATTATATCATCAAAAATAATGATTGATAATTATTGCTATTAAATTATTGTTTCACATTTGATAATAAATTTAAAAAATATTATATTATAGAAAGAAGTATGATTTTAGGACTTTTCTTAAAATATAAATAAGTTAAAATAAATTGGGATATTTGCACAACACTCCCCAAATACTTCCGGTTTTTGTGCTCTATAGTGAAAGAAAAATGATCGTGCTCCCTAGAAGTTGACGAGTGAGGCATTTTGATTTATATTTAAGTGGATGTTAAAGGGTAGAAGCGCATTTTAAGGTGTTTAAACCAAATCTTGATATTTAATTTTTTTTGCTCTTAACCCTCTAAAGATTTTTAATTATTGCACTGAACGCCCTTAATGACGATTTTACTCATTGAAATTCCCTGAAAAAATGACCAAGGTGTTAAGTGCAACAATTCAGATTTTGCATTATTCTACGAGGCCATCAAAACTTGCTAGATTAAATTAATCAACTAACGTACTCCCTTCAATTCAATATTCGTGCTCCACGAATGGAGCACATAAAATGTAGTCTATATACACATTTTAATATTAACATTTGAATGGAGCTTGGTTTGATTTTCAATCGAGTCAAGCTCAAACGAGCTTTTATCGAACGACCTGAGCCGAGTATCGAGTAGCTTGATATTTTATATGTATTTTTTCAATTTTAGCTTATCGAGTCGAGTTCGAGCCGACTTTCAAAAGTTATCGAACGAAAAAAGATGTTCAAGCTTGTTTGATTAGTGTGACGAACCGAGCTCAGACGAACTCGAGTAGCTTTGTTTTATTTTCAGCCCTACCATGTAAATTAATCAACTAACGTTCTTTCTCCAGAATCCTCACATTGCTTGTTTAACTCAGGTAGTGTTTTACTTCTTCTATACCACGTCTCTCATCTTTCTCTCAACATCTCTGGGTCAATTCTATTTCAACATCTCCTGTGCACAAAAAAAATTAAACAAGCATAGTATCAACTACATTTTAACTTTGTATTGGAACAACTTTGAGGTATTTACAATCTATCATTCTTTTCAGGGGTAAATGCAAAATACTCCCCTGTGTTATGTTAAACCTGCAAGAAATTATCCTGTGAAATTTTTATTGCGCCAGACTTCCTTGTGTTTTCAAAAACTCCGCAAAAAACCACCCGATTTCTAAAACACAGGTCGTTTTGGATCGACATATGTCAAAAAATCATTTTTAAAATACTTCATTGGTCCCTACAACTTTACGTGATATATTTTTAAAATGATTTTTTGAAATATGTCAATCCAAAATGAACTTTTTTTAAAATTGGGTGTGTTTTGTAAGGTTTTTAATAGCACAAGGAAGTTTGTGTTGGAATAGTGGTTGGGTTGCCTCGATTGTCAGAACAACGAAAGTGCGGAATTTAAAATTTTCGAAGCACCCAAGGTCCCATATTAATTCTCCATATTAATTATACGCAAGCAAGAAACAAAACGCACATAGTAATTAAACAAGGGGGTTTTGCGATATACCTCACCACATGCAAGGTGGTGGAAACCTTCAGTTCTGGATCAGGATTTGGATCTGGTTCACAGAAGTGATCCAAGCGTCTCACCTCCAAAGTTAGTCCACACCAATTGGATTCTGGCAACACCTCAAGATCTTAGGCTCAGAACTGGATTCAGGAGGTTTGTTATTGCAGGGTTGTGCAGATTCTCTTGACAGGTCAAGATCTAACACAGAGGAATAAAGGGAGAGGGGCGGCGACACTAGGGCAGCCCACGGCAGCAGGTGGCGGCGGCTCTAGGTGGCGGCGGCGGCGGCTACTAGGTCTTAGAGAGGCTAGGGTTTTCTTCTAGGGTGGTAGCTTTTTGAGCTCAAGTAGAACCCCTTTTATAAACTCCCTCTTGACCTATGTTTGCAAGACTCCTTATGGGCTTTTAATTAAAGGCCCATGTCTTGCAAGCCTTTTCATTTAATTAATTACTTAATTAAATGCCCAGTCCAATTAAATCATTATTTCTTTTATATAATTAATTAGCAACTCAATTAAGTATTTAATTAATTAAGTTAGCCAATTAATTAATCTCCCACTTGAATTAAATACTTTTAATTCATTTAATTGATTTAATTACCTTTAAATCAATTAATTCCTTTTATATCCCTTTTTAACAGTCACCGTCCAATTGTATTGTGTGTGACCCTCTGGGTTCACCATCAATTGGCAGCAGGCCCACGAGTTCCTCGTGACTTAATTTATGAACAATAAATTGCTCCGGTCAATTAAACAACCTTTAATTGACCACTCCTAGAATCAATTCCTCTATTAACTCAGGAGTACCCACACTTGATGGTCGATGTCTAGCCACAAGCCCATGAAGCCCAACTTCAGGTGAATTGATACTTGTGAACCTTGTTTCATATAATTACCATGTACATACGGTCCTTCTATCGACTAATATTCCCAATCAAGACTTAGGGTGTGTGAATTGATCGGCACCTCTAAATTTGTCTCGATTACTATACTTTATAATTCAGGATAATATTCCATTGTGACCTTCTAAATTTGGAAACCCCTTTCCAAATCCGTCACTGACTGCGGCCGCAGATTCCTTGGATATATTATCTAAGAATCGTATAGGAAATTCTCTCATCCATTACGATGAGTCAATAGATTCCATATCGGTACTAACCACTCGCGTACATGTCCATACGCACCCAACCTAGGCATGTTATGACCAAGCTACGTGGTCTATACCTAGATCTAAGAACGCACTTTCATGCATCGAATTCGCCCTAGCACCTCAAGTCAAAGGACTAAATCGTACACTATTATAATCCTTGAGAAACATCCCATCACCGATGTGTGACATGCGCTTCCACAATGGGTTTCTCTGTCCGGGTCGTTCGATGCGTTCAATCCTCCATTGAACCACCTACTCGTATGCACTGGCCCCAAATGCCTTGCTCATGAAACGCTACAAATTCACTCCATGTGAATCATGCATACTTGTACAAGTCTTGGCGATTCCTACGATACCCCGTCTCGTTCGGAATCTATGACTTAGAACAGTTTTAAGATTACGACCTTTGAGACTGTTTCATGATTGCACTCAGTACTGAAGTGAATCGTCCCATAGTCAAATGTAATCTAAGGGTTTCAACCAATCGCTTAAATGTATTCGCGAGAGATGAAGTTGGCCATTGTTTATCTTTATACACATATAAATAAACGTGCGTATTATTATAAAATCAAAAGATTGTTTCTTACAGAATAGTCCTATTACAAGCTAATTGAACTGGCTTGCAGGGCACTATCCTATCAGTTTGACGCAGTAAAAATTTTACAGGGTAGTTTCTCGCAGGTTTAGCATAACACAGGGGAGTATCTTGCATTTTTCCCTTTTCTTCATTTTGTTTTATAGTTCTCTTTACTGTAATCTTCACATAATGAGATATCAAGAGAAGGAACTCTTGAGGCTTGATGGAGGCACATCTTGCGATTTACATCCTTCAGGGTTCTGATGGTCCATGATTAGTCTAAGGTTAGCTTGGACAACTGGGTTTAAAAAAAAAAAAAAAAAAAAAGAAAGAAGAAGAGAAGGAACTCTTTAGATTATGAATACTTCTACATATGTTAGTTAAATATGTTGATATCACTTCTTTGAAAACCACTAACTTTCAATTTTCTTGCAATTACTTCAAGAAATGAATTATATATTCAAAGTGGATTATTGGATGAAACCTAAAATAATTGACATGGTAAAAGTATTTTGGAATCAATTTGATTTCCATGCCTTTAAAATTTATCATTTTGTTTAGATAAATTTTACTTAATTGTATACGTGTTTGGGGTAGTATGAATTAATTAGTAAGTTCAAGTCTTGATATTGAACTTAATTAATTAGTCGTATATGTACTATGCAAATGTTGTGAATTGAATTGAACTATTAAGTGCCACTTTCCGAGTTAGAGAATGATATAGGTAGGAAAATCATATTATTTATTAATTATACTGTGTTATTTAATTTTCTGCCCCTTATAAATAACAGTAAATTCCTTTTAAGTACATTACTAAGTAATGGTTTTAATAATGATAGACATTAAATTACATAAAATAAGAAGAGAAAATCACGCTTTTGGTCCTCCTTATGGAATTAATTTTTGTACTTTTGTACCTCTTAATTTTTTTGTAGGAGATTGGTCCCTCTTATCAATGTAATATATCACATTCGTCTCTCTTAAATTTTTTGTATCAAATTCCCTCTTATCAATGTAGTGTAATACATAAGTCCCTAGCCCTCTTAAATACAAAATACATCGCTTAAATTCAAGATATATTCTAAAGTTGACGAAAGTTGATGTATTTTATATTTAAGAGGGGCTAATATGATACACTACATTGATAAGAGGGACGACTTTGCTACAAAAAAACTACTCCCTCCATTCCAATATAGTTGTGGCCATGGATCAAAATTTCCTATTTTTCCTAGGAAAAATCCGAAACGTTTCGGTTTTTCAAGGAACTGAAACGATTCCTTAATGTATTTTCGAAATTACAAGGTTTCCTTCGAAACCCACAATTTTTCCGAGTTTTCCACCGAAACTATGGAAACTTGCAAAGTTTCCTTCAATTTCCGAAAATAGTCGTTGCCTTCATTGAAAAAAAAAGTTCCAATTTTTTTTTAAATCCAGAATTTTGGAAGAAATCTCTTGAAAGAAGGAAAATATATCTCAAAAATATTGACTTACCTACAATTTTTCGAAATTATGCCTTCCAAATCTTCAATACAAAGTCCAGCAATCTCAAACCTCTTCATCCCTAATACACGAGTTATCTCAAACCTCTTCATGCCTAATTTTATTTTTGAACTATTAGTACTTTAATATCATGAACTTTAATTAAGCTATGTTTTAATTCTATATTAACTTTTGTTAGTTTTTGAGGTACGGTTATTTTGATTATAGTTTATAGATTTCATCTAGGATTATTAACAACTTTTTTAATTATTAACAAGCACTCATTCTTGTTTGGTAATGCTGATTTGCAAGATTTGAAAAGGACATTATTAATAATTGTTTGCATTCATTTTACACTTATATTTCAAGTTAAATTATGCTTTAGAAATAAGAACATGATTTTTATGTATTTTTTTATAACTATTTGTCACTATTTGTGTGTTTCCAAGTTTTTGTAATTTTTCCTAGCGTTTCCGCAACGTTTCCAATTTTTGGATACCCGAAACTCACCTACGAAACGAAACTTTGATCCATGGTTGTGGCACTAAAAATGCAATAATCTCATTTGATCATCATTAAAAAAAACTACTCCCTCCATTCCAATATAGTCGTCGATTTAGAGATTTTTTCCTATTTCAAACTAATTATCACTTTAGGATTCCCAGACAATATTAATTACATATCTTTCAATTTTATCTTTATCTACTCCTTGTTTTTCTCTCTCTCTCTCCTACTTAAACTAATTGTTATATTAATTACATATCTTTCAATTTTATCTTTATCTACTCCTTGTTTTTCTCTCTCTCTCCTACTTAAACTAATTGTTCTCTCTCTTCTGACCAAATAAATAGGGATATTTCAGATATAACTCTAATGTTATTCAATGCTAATTATTAACTTTCTTAATATCTGTTACATATCTTTTAATTTTATCTTTATCTACTCCTTGTTTTTCTCGCTCTCTCCTACTTAAATTAATTGTTCTCTCTCTTCTGACCAAATAAATAGGGATAGTTCATATATAACTCTATGGGCCGACTAGGGTGCGGCCCTATGTAACAGGACGCATGTGCGGCCCCCCTTTAAATCGCGCCACGTGGCGCGGTAACTAAGTGTCTTTTTTTGTCAAGGTTGCACCGGTTATTAAATGTCCAATCTACCCTTTTCTTTTATTTTTAAATGAAAATCAAAATAATAACTTAAAATTGAAAAGTCAATTATATCCTTTTTAATTAACTTAAATTTAAAACACTTAAAACTTAATTACACAAAGACACTTATACCCTTTCACATAATAAACCTAAATCTATATCCGATTTATTTCCATGATTTAAAAACACAATTAGGGTAAAACTAAATTTCATCTTCCAAGATTAAAACAAGCCAACAAATTCGAAATTCCATGATTAAAAAAATCAATTACAAAAATTCATCTTCCACGATTAAGAAGAGTAATTACAATTCAAAATTCATCTTGCACGATTAAGAAAACTAACTTGAAGTTCTTTCAAAATTTCTTAATTCCACTAGATCATATATCCTATAAATCGTCGCTTCCAAAACTTACACTAACATTTTTTTTTTTCAAAATTAAGTTTGTTAACTTTACGATTTTATTAAATTTAGCTCACATGTTGAGTTTTTAGCACTGTTTACCAGGGATGAAAATATTCGTAAGAATGAAATTCTGAATAATTAATATTCATATTTATTTAGAGAGAGAATTGCAATTGTGGTACCAAACTATATAGTGGTTCCAACTTGTGGTACCATAAAACATGAAGTTGATCAATTTGGTACTGTAATTTAAGAAATTGAATCACATTTTGGTACCACCGTTAAAATTGGGCGTTAACTGCTGACGTGGCAGTTAAGTTTTATTGCAGAATTGATACCATTACTTATATTGACTGACAATTAATATACCCCTAACTTTTTAAGTTGTCAAAGTAACCCCATATCTTCAAATTTATTGATAATTTTAGTCCACATTGTTGTCCAATTTCAAAATTGGCTCGAATAAAACACTTGCGGATCAATTTAGAGATTTAACTTAATATATTTACATATGTATTTAACTAATATAATTTATAAATAATATAAACAAACCAAATAATATATGAACATAAATTCGATAAAATATTAATTAAATTTAAAATTTATATAATGATATGAATATATTTAATATTTATTAAAAAATTAATTATATATTATTAATAAAATAATTATAAATTTAAAAAAAAAACTTCTCCTACCCCTAACCCCCCCCCCCCCCAACCAACTCCCCCCTCCCCAACCCAAATCCCAGGCCGCCGGCGGCCTGGGTTCGTCCGGCCCAGGCCGCTGTCGGCCTGCGGGGGGGGGGGGGGGGGGGTTGGTTGGGGGTAGGAGGTAGAAGAAGGGTTTTTTTAATTTTATTATAATTATTTTATTAATAATAAATAATTTATTTTTTAATAAATATTATATATATATTCATATCATTATTAAAAATTTAGATTTAATTAATATTTTATCGAATTTATGTTCATGTATTATTTGGTTTGTTAATATTATTTATAAATTAAATTAGTTAAATACATATGTAAATATATTAAGTTAAATCTCTGAATTGGTCCGCAAGTGTTTTATTCGAGCCAATTTTGAAATTGGGCAACAATGTGGACTAAAATTATCAGTAAATTTGAAGATATGAGGTTATTTTGACAACTTGAAAAGTTAGGGGTATAATTGTCAGTCAATATAAGTAATGATATCAATTCTGCATTAAAACTTAACTGCCACTTCAGCAGTTAACGCCCAATTTTAACGGTGGTACCAAATGTGATTCAATTTCTTAAATTACGATACCAAATTGATCAACTTTATTTTTTATGGTACCACAAGTTGGAATCGCTATATAGTTTGGTACCGCAAATGCAATTATCTCTTTATTTAGATGAAAATATTCGGAAAAATTATTTATGAACATATTATTAACTACTATTTTATTAAATAAAATTATTGATGGTAAAATATTATCAATGTTACTTATTTTTATAAAATACTATGCATAGATATAATTTTATTTATTTATTGTCGAATACGGATCTCTTAACTAATAGGATCGACCGAAATTTAAACTATTATCTAAGAAATTCGAAATTAATCGACCGAATAGAAATAAATAAACAAAAGGGGATTAAAGATAATATACATCAAAATTATTGATTTGAGATATTGATTTCGTGGATTCAAAAGTAATTGAGAATTTCATTTTTTTTATAATTCGAAATTTGTAAAGCAATTTTGGAGAGGATTCATTTAAGGTGCAAAAATGGTGGTGAGATTATTGAAGGCATGGATGTTGTAAAAATGGTGGAGAAGTAATAACAAGAAATAATCAATTAAGTTTGAATGATTATGAAATAAAAGGCAATTATTTGTCAGTTTTGAAAGATTATGAAAGAGAAGGAAATAAGGAGCAAATTAATTGTTAATTTCGGTTTTTAAGTGGGGGTATAAACGTCTTCTTAAAACATAAAATTTAATGGGGGGCAAAAGGGTCTTTTCTATTTTTAGTCCTTTTTTTTTTTTTTTTTTTTTTGACAAACTAAGTAAAAGGGCTTAATAGTCAATTGCATTTTTAATTAGAAATAAATAAAAATTAAATCCAAAACCTTTAGTTACCAATCCAATGGCTACCATTTAAGTAAGCCGATCTAACGGCTAAGGGAGTGGGCCGCATGTGCGGCCGTAACTAATTGGGCCACACCCTAGAAAGATTGATAACTCTAATGTTATTCAAGGCTAATTATTAACTTTCTTAATATTTGTGCAAATCTCTAAAGCGACAATTATTTTGAAATGGAGGGAGTACTATCTTTTTGTATAAGGAGGGCAAAAGTATGACATGGTAGAAATAAACTAAAGAAAAACAAAGCAATTATAAAAATATGTAGCAATTATTAAATTTGGACCCTAGAGACAAAGAAATCGAGTTTAAAGATGGGGGAAAACTTCATGCATAGAGGAATAGTAGTATTTTGGGAGACTAAGATATAGGTTTAATTTTGAAAATGGTTTAAAAAAGTATATTTCTCTAATTCTTAGTGTTCTTTTTTCACTTTAAAATTTCCAAACTTCTACTAACTTAAACAAAAGTATACCCACCAAATTTAGTTGGGTCAAGTGATAGTTACTTGCAATTCTCAGAAGCGAAATAAAGTTCGAATCCAATTGGAAACACCATATTGGAAATGATATATACCCAATACACTCTTCAGTCTGAACTGTAAATACAAAATTTAATAGATTAAAAAATACACCCACCATGTATCATAATTAGGAACCAGTCATTCTTACCAAAAGAAAGAAATCAGTCACTTTCTGTTGTGATATTTCTTGTGAACAAGCAACATGCACAAGTAAGTAATGCCACCCAAAATGTTAACTAGTTGTAGGGGCATGTGATAACTAGACAATCTAGGAATGGGGATGTTTTATATTATCAGTTTCATTGCCAAATTTCGATCACACATACTCACATGCAACGCCGTATTTCACTTTGCATGCTCTCTTTTTGCTGCGTCTTTGTCTCTGCCTCAAATTATGATCCTTTATCTTATTATCACAGACCCATTACTTTGTAAAAAATATATTTATCTTATTATCAATATCACAGACCCATTACAAGTCCGAACAAACTTTTTATATAGACTTGCTGTATGTAAAATTTGTGGTTATAATAATTAAAATCATCGTTTCTAAAATTGATGACGTGTTAAAACCTAACTACAAAGCCGAGGGTTTTTTGCACTTTGTACCCCAAAATATGGAAAATAGGCACTTTGCACCCCCAAAACTTAGATTTAACACTTTGCACCCTCAAAATATGAAAAGTACAGCACTTTGCACCATCTTGTATTTTCAGGTAAAAACTCAAGGGCAAAATAAGTAATTCAATTATAAACATTTGACACTTTGCACCCCCAAAACTTGAGAAATTGGTACTTTGTACCCTCAAAATAAAATTAGCACTTATCACCATCGAATTAAGAACAAATCAGCAACTTGCACCATCGAAACACATAATTAACACTTAACCAAATTAAAAAAACTCAAAGCCTTCATTGTTCCCGGCAAAGTTGACCATCGGGGTGAAAAAAATTTAAGGCAAAATAGATAAATTTCCGATCCGATTGAACAACCTACATTTATATACATATATACAAATTAAATACCAAGAATTTGGATTGATTTCATCATATAAAAAAATTAACAAGCCATGAATTATAGCTTGTACAAATTAAACATGCTATGCACAACAATTGAATGATTAAAAATTGGTAAGTTCAACTTTGCCTTAGATTTTTTTCACCCTGGCTATCAACTTTGCCGGAGAAAATGAGGGGTTTGAGTGTTTTTTTTTTTAATTTGAGGGTGTTAAGTGTTAATTTTGTACTTCGGGGTGCAAAGTGTCCAATTATTGTGTTTCGGGGGTGTAAGTTGCTGATTTGTTCTTAATTTGAGGGTGATAAGCGCTAATTTTATTTTTGGGGTGCAAAGTGCCTATTTTCCATGTTTCGGTGGGATCCCGAGGCTTGGTGGAGGCACATCATGCGATTTACATCCTTCAGGGTTCTAGGGCAAGGGTTCTGAGGGTCCAGGATTAGTCTAGTGTAAGCTCGTACACCTAGGTTATGAAAAAAAATATTATGGCGGCAAACTAATTCTCGTGAACAATAATTATAATTTAACGGGATATCTACTATGGTGGCGAATTCCTAATTATTTTATCTATTTATTAAAAAAAACTCATAGGGTTTAATTATTGTAATATATAGTAGTTTATAACCTATTTTGGGTACGATAATATTAGAATTCATCACATGGATTAGACTAAGTCTACTTAATATGACTTGGGTCTAACTCAATCGCAAAAGCTATCTTAAGAGGTGAAGATTGTCCAAGACATTAAAGGTGGAATTAACTATGATTTTCAACTCATATGGGACATTTAGTCAATATCCCCCCCTTCAGGTGTGGGCGGACTAAATGTAAGGCTGAAACAAGTCTAACACATGACATATTAAAGTTCAACCTTGTGAATTGCGATATGTGGGTCCAAACACATGGATAATGACCATCCGTGCCTTTGTCAATTGGGCGAAGAATGACAAGCCATGCATCTGTTGTCTCGGAGAAGGGTGTGGGTGAAGAATAATTCCATCATGCCAAAAGAGGAGCCCATCATGGAAGAAGGTGGTCCACAACAACATGGGGATCTGATACCGTATTGGAATTCACCACATTGATTAGATTAAGTTCACTTAACATTGTTTGGGTCTAAGTCAACCTCAAACGTTAGCTTAGGAGGTGAGTATTATCCAAGACCTTATTGAGCTAAGTCCACTTAATATGATTTGGGTCTAACTCAACCTCAAAAGTTAGCTTAAAAGGTGATAATTGTTCAAGACCTTATAAAGTGAATTTAACTATATTTTTGAAGCCATATGGAACATTTAGACTCAATAGAAGGAAATTTGCATTTTAGATTCGAAATAAATTGGATAGCAATGTTTGTGCTCATTGTTCATTAATAGTAAATTTTAGTTTCATATAACTGGATCTTTCGCATTTTTTGTTATGTATCTTTATAAACTTGTACTTTTGATCCTATTTTTAGAATACTTTGTATTTTGTCCTATTACCGTTTTCTTGTTAAATTGAGAACGAAAGTGCAATAGTAGAATTAATGTCAATTTATTCCCTATAATATACATAATATTCAATTTATCCTTTATAATTTGAAAAATAGCACTTTATCTCCTTGTGAAAATTTGAAAAAAGTTATTTACCTCTTTCAACTGGAGATTACCTCTTTCCTTGTGAAAATTTGGAGTATGGAGTTATCATTGACAATATCAAATTCATCAAAGAGTCTTTCAATGTTTTTCGCACTCAACATATTCATCGTGAAGGAAATAAAGCAGCTCATGAGATGGCTAAAATTCCTTGGAATAATTCTTTTGATGTATCAAATTTACCGTCTTTGATCCAAAACATTGTAACCGCAGAATTGAGTTCTTGAATGAAAGTTTGTTTTCCCTCAAAAAAAAAAAAAAAAAAAAAAAAAAACTGGAGATTGTAACTCACTTGCCGAAATTCAGAATGGGGCATAAAAAGTATATTATTGAAACATATGAGTGTGAATTACCATATTTATCATAACACAAGAGAGTAAACTGCCATATTATCATAACATAAAGGGTAAATAATCACATATAATAATGTAGGAAAGACCGTGTGTGAAATTTTTATGAAATTACAGGAGGTAAATTGCTATAAAATTAAAAATTATGAATATCACATGTGGATAAATTGTCATTAATTCAACAATTAGTAAGACAATTTTATGAGATCAAAATATAAAAAAAATTAAAAGAAGACAACATGACCGAAAGTTGAGTAAATTGCATTTTTGGTCCTCTTTATGGATCAACTTTTGTACTTTTGTCCCTCTTAAATTTTATGTAGCAGATTTGTCCCTCTTATTAATTTAGTGTAAAATATTTGTCCATCTTATCAATCTAGTGTAACATGTTCATCCCTCTTAAATTTTTCATAACAGATTCGTCCCTCTTATCAATGTAGTGTAACACATTAGTCCATTTTAAATACATAATACATCACTTAAATCCAAAATATATTTTAAAATGGAATAAAGTTGATGTATTTTGAATTTAAGAGGGACGAATATGTTACACTACATTAATAAGATGGACGAATCTCTACAAAAAAAATTAAAAGCGACTAATGTGTTATATGAGAGAAGAATGTGTTACACTACATTGATAAGATCAGGAACAAATCTGCTATAATAAAAATAAATTTAAAAGGGATAAAAGTGCAAAATTTGTCCCATAAAAAAGCCAAAAATAATATTCACTCTAAAGAAAATTAAACCAGGGGCCGAGCGGATCAAATTAATTGTGTGATTGTTCAACTCTACGTGACTACAAATTCAACTTTACCTCTATCTTTTAGTATTAATAATATTGTAGGTTATGGGCTATGATACTCGTGTTCAGATGATGTCAGATTACAAAGTCAGATAAATTCATTTACAAGCATTTCACCCTAACATGGATATAATTTGCGAATAACCTCAATTTAAATTAAAGCTAATTAATAACATAAAAATATAATTAGATTTGTAAATTAATATATTATATCTATAGCTGTCACCTAATGGGAACAAAATACTATTTATTATAAAATTTAGTAGCAGTATGGTCTGAATTCAGTTCCTTCCTTTTATCAATAATCCAAAATTTAGGTCCAGCACATGGGTTCTGCTGGCATCACCATTGTCACATCAAATATCTCTAATCAAATAATATATTTCCCATGTTCCTTAGTTGTTGTTCCAATTAAATGCAAACACCTCTCCTTTCCTCTCCCCTACTTAATATAAAATGCTTTCACATATATTTCTTTATATCTTATTTATTTATTTATTTTATTATAAGACGTAACTATAACAACCTACCATTTGATATTTACTCCGTCCATTGAAAAATTATTGTTCAGACTTGATTTGATCAGACTTATTTAAATATATGATAATTACAAATGTGTTGCATTTGTATTGTGATTGATTATTTTTTTTAAAAAAATTTATTGCACTTTTTATGTAATTACTTAAGAATTTTTCCGGTCAAACTTATATTTTTCTCCTCTTGATAGAAATTAGTATTTGGTATTTAGACATGTTAAACAAGCTACCAAATATTCTAAATTATAATCTCATCCTATTTTGAGAAATTTAACAATTACATTTAATGCTAATATTTATCTTCATCTTATTTTCATTGTGAGTCTGATTTATTCAATGTTAATTACATTACCATCTCGGCCTTACCAGTTACCACAGGCCAAAATCTTCCAGCATGGATTGCTATTTCATAATTCGCTGACTAATTATGTATCCATTATTAAGTTGATTTGTACCAAAAAAAAAAAAAAATTATTTAGTTGATTAGTTGAATAATAAGAAAAAAAAAAGGAGGTACTAAGGAATTAATCCTACATATTTTAATGTAATCATCTAAACTATATATCACGTTTTCAAAATTCAGCACTCATTTTATAACAGTATCTTATAGTATAAATTTCAACCAAAATATATTGAAAATATGTTTCAACTAATTCACACATTAAAAGATAATTGGTAATTTTATTGGTTATAATTAGACTTCTTAAACATTATTTTTCTAGGGTTATTGACAGAACGATAAACAATTTCATCCCGTAGCTGATTTCATGGAAAAAATTTATTCAGACTTGGTTTGATCACACCCAAAACAACTTCATGATGAATACAATACATTTGCTTCGAGATTGGATAAAACTCATAAAAAAGTGATCAATCAAAAAAAATGTAATATACTTAAATTAATTTGACCAAACCGTGTCTGAACAAAAATTTGCCCATACTTCATATTTCAATTTCATTACTTAACACACCATAAATCTCATGTCCACAAGTCCCAATAGTCTTATGTCAAGTATAATAAATATGTAGCAATCTTAAAGTACATGAAATTCCAATCCCACATGGCCTAGCCTCCCAATCAGCCAATTTGACAGCTTTTTCAAGATAACCAACCATATTTTTCTTTTGGCAACATAATAATATACAATCATATAAAAGGACCAAAATACAACAAATCCAACTACATCTCCTTTTGAAAAAAAAAAATATAGAGTCATGAATCCTATAGTTGATATAGATGGTCAAAAAGAGAAAAAGGTAGAGCCTGGAGAACTATTGGAAAATTGCTGGTTTTTTGGCAACACAAAAACAAGATCAATGTTGAGAAGTTTATCTGATCCATGTACTTCATCAAACTACATCCAAGAAAAATCATATGAAGAAACATATGAGTCAATCAAGAAACTACATGGAAACGAAGAATTATCGAGGCGTAATTTGATCAGGCAATCATCAGTCGAAACGAAAGATCAAAATCCAAGAACAAAAGGGAGTAATCGGCAAAGGAGCAAATCCAAGAACACATCATCAAATGATTTACTTCGTGCCCCATCTTTGCCTACTAGATTTGAAGATGAAGATATTGAATTTTCAATGGGAAAATTGATCAGACAAGCTTCGTTGAAGAACTCTGACACCTTGCCTCCTAGAACACATGCTGCTAAGGTGCTGCTTAAATTGCTTTATAAATAGTTATTTTGCTCTACTTTCAAATTTGCCCCAAACCCCCAAAAATAAGAAAGAAAAAAGCTAAATGTAAACCTACCCCCTTGTTAGTATAATTAGCTAAAATCCCCCTGTTCTTTTTTATAAATTCCTTCATAAGTTGATAGGGAGTATATTGTCAATTTCTTAAGTGATATTGAGGTTATTGCCGATTTTCAAAGTTAACAAAGGATCACTAATAATTTTTTAAATTAAAAGGGGTAGTTTTGTATTTTTTTTTGGGGTATAGTTATCATTTTCTTGCAAAACATATATTTCTACACAAAGGAGGATTTTCACTACTAAAAAATTAACGCATGGAGAGGTTTCGTTAATAAAAAGAACACATAAGTTTTTTTGTTAATTAGGCAATGCACATGGGGTATTTTGCATTTTACTAAAAGAAAAAGGGAGCAAAATATGAAATAAAATTGAGTCAGTATGGAACATGCCATAAACAATATTTAATCGAATTAGATCACTATCGATTTGGACACATAAATGGAATAGCTTGTCACATACTTACGAATTTAACGTGTGAAATTGTTAGCAATTACTCCCTCTTTCTCAAATTATTTTTCGTTTTACATGTTTTACATCTTTCAGGGTTCTAGGACAAGGGTTCTGAGGGTTCAGGATGAGTCTAGCGTAAGCTTGGACACCTGAGTTATAAAAAAAAAAAAAAATAGTCTCAATTTTAGGGAAAAAATAAATTATATACCTAAAATACCCTTATACTCTTTGATGATAGAATATGTATATATAAGAGAGAGAAAAAAAAGTAATAAATAAGGGAGATTTTAGTTGCATTAATATGGATAAAATAGAAAAATATGTAATTAATATTGTATTGAAATTATAAAGTGATAAATAATTTGAAACAATTTTTTTTCTCTAAAATGATAAATAATTTGGGACAGAGGGAGTAAATGCTAACGAAATAAACTCGTTATTGCTTCGCAGGGTTTGACACGAAGTTCTAGCATATCAGTGCACAAAACAACTAGGAAAGCAGAGCTACAAAGTAACAAATTGGACGAGGTAAGACCTCTAAAGAATCAACTAAAGACACAAAAGAGCTTCAATGATCTCGAGTACGAAGAATTACAAGGTTTCAAGGACTTGGGATTTGATTTTGACGAAAAAGAATTGAACCCAAATGTGATTAGCATAATTCCGGGATTGCAAGAAAAGAAGAAAATCGAAGAAGAAGAAGAAGAAAACACGAGCTCGATGAGGAGGAGGCCATATCTTTCTGAGGCATGGCGGGAACAGAGTTCGACTCCGCCGGTACCAAAATGGGGTAGGAAGACATCAAACGACGATATGAAGATGCAAATCAAGTTTTGGGCCAGGGCCGTGGCATCTAATGTGCGCCAGGAGTGCTGATGTTAGAATAAATATATTTGGTGAAATAAATTGATTTAAGGAAATAAATCACTGATTAATTGATTCTTGTATTTAGATATTCATATAGCTCGTTGATTTTGAAATAGTTGGTAAATGTTAGATTCTTTCTTGTACGGATGTAGTTGATGATCAATTGATCATTGGACATTTGTTATGTTCTTTAACTATTGGGCAAAAATACACTTTGTTCTTTGCCTAATTGAAAAAGAACCCATGTGTTATTTTCATTAGCAGAAACCCCCCTATTCTTTTTTTATTAGTAAAAATTCAATTTGAAATTTTTCATAAAAAATAAAGGGAGGTTATTGTAAATTGTTTATATGAACGTAGGTTTATTGCAGATTTTTAAAACCCACAGAGAGATTATTGTAAACTTTTAAGGTAAGTGCTACATTCACCTTTTTTTGGTTGGGGCATAATTGTAATTTTTCCTACAAATTATGTATTCTGGCTTCGGAGGGGGTTTTGTTTACAAAAATTGCATTTCCTTCTTAATTCTTTAGGTAATTTGTACTATCTATAAGTTCCTTTAGTGAAGTCAGCCATAATAGTGATTATCCTACACAAGAGTTTTCAACTTTAATCTAAAGATTAAAAAAATATAAAAATGAACCCAAAATGGTTAAAACCCAAGAGTGAAAACTCCCTTTTATTTTTCAATATCAACTGTTGAAATAAGTCCACAAATCGGACTTACCAAACAAAATTAACTGACCGACTCCTAAAGGAAATAAATAAATAAAAGATACTTCTAACAATTAAGACTCTTGTAGAAATAAAATAACATAAAAATTGAAAACTAATCTATGAGATATGATTTTGCCAAATTAGATATTTTAAGTCTTGATTTTCCTGTATCAGTCTCCCCGAGTTCAAATTGAAAGCAAACCTGAGCATGAGAAGAATAGACCTAGAATTTTGATCAAACTTTTAATTAATTTAAAAATGAGGTTTGATCTTGGAATATTAAAATTGAGATCTCTGAACACAACGAAGACTTCACATACTCCACCCAATTAACACGATAATCTATATTTTATTTTATAATCCTTAAAGTGTGAATAATTTAAGTTTTTTTTATTTTTTATGAAGCAAGAATGCCCTTATTCAAAATTTAAAGTATTTAAAAAATACATAATTAGAAATAAAGTTTCCTTAAATTTTCTTATAAAAAATTGGTTGGAAAATATTTTAAGAAAATTTGTAACTTCTTTTCCTCCTAAACAAGCATCATGAACATGGAAGAAAAACATGGAAGATTTCAATCAAATCCTAAGAAATCTCATCTCTTAGCTGCCAAGAGAATTCTGAAATATATTAAGGCACTCAAGAATTGGGATTGTCGTATCCTAGAGAATCTAGATTCGAGCTTATTGGATATTCAGATTCAGACCTTGCTGGCTGCAAAATTGATAGGAAGAGCACAACAGGTGCTTGTCAATTTTTGGGTAGTCGTCTGTTGGATGAAGATGAAGATGAAGGCACTAAAGAAAGTTTGATAAGGGAGGTTTTGATGCATTCCAAAACTTCAGAAATTGGCTAAGTATGGAGTAACTTAGCTGATAAACTTATCAAAGAATTTTGACTAAGCAATGAAGACAATTAGAAGAGTCAAAGTTTCAAGGTCCAAGACTTCTGATCTGCTGAAGTAAAGTTATCAGATTAGTGAAGATCAGCCGACTCAAATCAGATTTGTTCAAGTTTGAGATCAGCCGAGTTCACCATCAGACGCATACTTTCGTCAGCCAAGTAAAGAAGATCAAGAAGTGTTCCCAACGGTAATAAATGCCCTTTGAAGTAATAAATGCTGAAGTACAAGGTTATTAAAGACAAATGATTGAAGAAATACTTCGCATCAGAAGAGTGCATTTAATGCTGCATTTAATGCTGCCTGCAGAATAGTACTGTTCAGTACGGACAGACTGCAAAAGAGCCGTTCGCGGATTTTAAGGACCAGTACTCGAGGAATTTGAATCTTGTCTCTCTTCAACGGACACTTTTCAATCCTCAAGTATAAATAGCTGAGAGAGACGAAGAAGAAATAAGCAACACACTTTCTGAGAGAAAATTTCGAAGCAGAATTCTCCTAAGTCTCAAGAACAGCTCACTCATCAGCTGAGTCATTTGTTGACGAAAGCAGAGTTGAAGAATCAAGAAAAATTACATCTTCTGAGTGATTTTGTAAACAAGAGTGTTGTGCAGAGTTGTGATCCATCTTTGTGAGTGATCAAACTTCAGAGAATAGGTCTTCTGTGTGATTTTCTATTGCGAACTTGTGGTCGTTTCATTTGTTGTTCGACGCAAGCAGAGTATACTGTAAACTTTGTGATTATAGTATAACCCAAGATCTGTGTGACTTGGAAGAGTGGACTAAAGGATATTCAAATCCATATAACCACTATAAAAATTGATTGTGTTTTTACATTGTTTTAAAACTGCATATTTACTGATTGCATAAAACACACTAAGTTAACTGTTTGAAAAGAAGTTAAAAAGGAGTTTACAAAACTGGGGAAAACATTTTTCAAACTACTAAGGATACTTGTGAAAAACACTTTGAAAATCCGCTGCAAGTACTCTAAGTATTAAAACTGATTTTAACAAATCAGCTAAGTAACCATCAGACGAGTGGTCAACAAATCTGTTCAAAGATTTGTTCGCGAACAGAGTTGTAACTTACTAATCTGATCAGCTTAGTCTGTTCAGTTGAAGAAAAGTTTTAAAGTTAAAATTGCAAGAAAATTTTAAAGAGGTTTATTCACCCCCCCCTCTAAACCTCTTCTGACCACTTGGGACCAACAAGTGGTATCAGAGCAGGTGGTTCATTTGAATCAGCTGCCTGATCAACGAGCTTGATCCAAGTGTTTTTCAAAGGTTTTTAAAAACTTTTCAAAAGAGCATCTTTTTGAAAAACTAAAACTTTTTGAAAAATGGATTGTATCAGTCATGTTCCCCACATTGCTGGTATGTCTTTTGAGGATTGGAAAATCAGAATGGAGATTTTCCTTGCTGCCTATAATGACAACATGTACACATGTATCATTAAAGGTCCATTCAAATTCACCAAGACCATCATAGTAGATGAAGCTGAAATGGTGGTGGAAAAAGATCTGACAGAGATGACAGCCGAGGAAATAAAGCTGTTCAATCTGGATAAAGTTGGCCGTTTCATCATGACCAAAGCCCTGGATAATGATCGGTTTGACAAGGTCAAACATTGCAAAACTGCAAAGGAGATGTGGGACAAGGTTCGTGACATGAGTGAAGGAAACGACGCCATCAAAGAGCATCAGCTCAGTGTTGCCTTGGAAAAGCTGGACAACTTCAAGATGAAATCTGGAGAGACCATTGATCAGATGGATACCAGGTTCACCAGAACGTTGAATGAAGTTTTAAAGTTGGGAAAGACCTTCACAGACAAAGAGATAACCAACAGAGTACTGAAGGCCCTACCCCCAAAGTTCAACATGAAAGTGACAGCTATGGAAGAATCAAGGGATTTGGGAAAAATCTCTCTTACAGAGCTGTTTTCTGTACTCAAGGCTTATGAGTATAAACTGCCTAGGATGGGTATTGAAGAAACCTCAACTTCAGGACCCACAGCTGCACTAGTTGCTGCTGAAAATCAAAGAAGACCAGCTCAAAGAATTGCAGAAGTGGACTCATCTGATGAAGCCACTCTACTCAACAAAAAGGAGTACACTGCTGGAGACGTTGCACTGTTGATAAACAATTTCAAGAAGTTCTACAAAAGAAAAATGAAGAACAAATACAACAATGCTTCTACTTCTAAACCTAACTTTTCTTCTCAAGATAAAGATGATTATAAATCAAAACTGATGTGTTACAACTGCAGGAAATTGGGACACTTCATCAAAGACTGCCCATATCCAAAAGCAGAAAAGTACACTGAAGAGGAGAAGAAAGTAAGAAAAGAAAGAAAGTATCAGAGAGGGAAAGCAATGATGGCTGAAGCAGAAAAGCTTGCTGCTGTCTACTCATCTGATTCAAATTCGGACTCGTCTGATGAAGAATCTTCTGATGAAGAAAAACCTGCTCTCCTGTGCCTGATGGCAAAGGACTCTGATGACTCTGAGGATGAGGTAACTCCTCAAAATAATGAACTGTTTGATTCTCTAGAGCAAATGATGTTAAATAATACTACTATTGCTGGAGAATTTGTAAAGCTTAAGGAAGAGATGAGCTTGCTAAAAGAGCAAAATAACTCACTGAAACTTAAAGCTGAAAAGCCTAAAGAATCAGCAGAGTATAAACAGCTTGAGCAAGAGCATGAATCTCTGAAAGCTGAATGTGAAGTTTATAAAGGAAAAATCATGGAACTTGAAAAGATTATCGAGTCTCATGAGAAATCATCTGTTGCATCCACGCATACATCTAGTAAACAGAAGATGCCTTTAGAACAGGATAAGCAAGAGTTGAACCATACTGAAAAATTCATATCAGCTGACAATAGTAAGGTCATTCTGTATGTTCAAACTGCTAGACCTACTTCACCTGAGAAAGAATTAAAGGAGAAGAAATCTCCTAAGGCTAAAAAGAGCAAAGAGCCTAGTGTAGGAAATAAGACTAGTAAGACCAAACAGCAGAGTCCTAAGAAGTCTGCTGATAAAGCTAAAGTCAATCAGACTAGTGGTAAAGCTAAGTCTAAACAAGTTGAGCAAGCACCTAGTAAACCAAAGAAGCATAAGAATAAGAAAAATCAAAATGCTTGGTATGGAAATGAGTCATATTATGTGCAACCTGCTGCATATCATCCTATGTATCATGCACCTCAATTTCCTAGTTACTATGCACCTTACCCTGCTCATCCTATGCATGCATATCCTCCATATCATGCACCTTACCCTGCTTATGAACATTATTCATATCATACTGATCATCAACATGACTTATCTGATAATTATGATGAAAATAAAACTGTTCATGCTCCTGTGAAAACTCAGAAACCTAAGAAGCCTAAGACTTCAACATCTTGGGTTGTCAAAGGTGGAACTAATCCTTCAGGACCCTCTCAATAAGGGTACCTAAAACAATTTTACTTTTGTTTTGTAGGATAGGATTAGGAGTAGGAGTAAAGTAGAGAAGATCTGGTACTTGGACAGTGGATGTTCAAGACACATGTGTGGAAACATACATGAGCTGACTGATGCAGTTGCTGTGGATGGTCCAAGTGTTACATTTGGAGACAGCAAAGAAGGCAAGATTAAAGCTAAAGGAAGAATAATCAGAGGAAACATAGAGATATCTGACGTCTCATATGTCAAAGGCCTCAAATACAATCTGCTCAGCATAAGTCAATTCTGTGACAAAGGATATTCAGTCATCTTCTCAACAGATAAGTGCTACGTTGAACAGATAGGTACAAAGAAGGTAATTTTATCTGGAAGACGACAAGGGAATGTCTACATAGTCGACTGGAGTTCTGCTGACAAGAACTCAAGTGTTTGTTTGGTAGCATCTGCTCCAAGTGAAGTCAGTTGGCTGTGGCACAAAAGGATGAATCATTTAAACTTCAAGACCATCAACAGATTAATCAAGAATGATTTGGTAGAAGGGATTCCAAAAGCAGTCATGAGCAAAGATAAGCTCTGTGACGCCTGTCAGAAGGGTAAACAAATCAAGTCATCATTCAAAAGCAAGAAGCACCAATCTTCTGGAAGGATATTGGAGCTGTTACATATGGACTTATTTGGCCCTATTGATCCAGTCAGCAATGGTGGAAAGAAATACTGCCTAGCTGTTGTGGATGATTATTCAAGATATACTTGGGTGATTTTCATGAAGAAGAAAAGTGAAACCAAGGAATGTCTTACAAATCTGATGGAACTGATCCAGAATGAGAAGACTATCAAAATATTGAAGATCAGATCAGATAGAGGGATAGAGTTTACAAACTCTACTGTTGAAGAGTACTGTAACATCAAAGGAATACATCATGAGTACTCTGCTGCCAGAACCCCTCAACAAAATGGTGTTGCTGAAAGGAGAAACAGAACACTAAAAGAAGCTGTCAGAACCATGATAGCTGAAGCTAAACTGCCTCAAAGATTTTGGGCAGAAGCAACAAATACAGCATGCTTCACCCAGAACAGATGTATGATCAACAAAAATCAGAACAAGACTCCATATGAAGTTTGGAACAATAGGAAGCCAAACATTCATTACTTTAAGATTTTTGGTTGTAAATGTTTTGTATTGAATAATGGGAAAAATCACCTTACTGCATTTGCAGAAAAGGCTGATGAAGCAGTTTTTGTAGGATACTCATCTGTTAGTAAAGCCTATAGAGTTTTCAATAAAAGAACATTACTAATAGAAGAATCTATCCATGTAGTATTTGATGAGCCAAGTCAATCTTCTGAAAAGAATCAAAGTGTAAATCAGGATCTGTCTACTGATTTACAGAAGTTAGATATTGGAAGAAATGAAGAATATGTTCCCATCATACTACCTAATCTAAATTCAGCTGATAACTCAAGTGCTGTTCAAAATCACAGTGCTGATTGTCTAACAGACGAGTTGCAAACAGCTGACAGACCAGTGACTGTTCAACAGACGGCAAATGTTCAACAGACTACTACTGTATCTCCAACAGTAGTGTTGCAAGATCAAAACAGAGGACAACATTCAGACCTGCAACCTGATCTCAGATGGCTCAAGAATCATCCTCCTGAATTGGTGATTGGTGATCCTTTAGATAAAGTGAAAACAAGAAGAGCTGCTGCACAAGATGCTATGTTTGTCACCTTTCTATCTCAAATAGAGCCTAAGCAAATTGAAGAAGCTCTCAGTGATTCCTTCTGGATAGAAGCTATGCAAGAAGAGTTGAATCAATTTGAAAGGAATGAAGTCTGGTACTTAGTTCCTAGACCAAGTCATCAAAGAGTAATTGGCACTAAGTGGGTATTCAGAAATAAGATGAATGAAGATGGTATTGTTACCAGAAACAAAGCAAGACTAGTGGCCAAGGGTTATTGTCAAGAAGAAGGAATTGACTTTGATGAAACTTTTGCACCAGTAGCAAGACTTGAAGCAATCAGACTGTTTCTTGCCTATGCTGCTTACAAGAACTTCACTGTCTATCAGATGGATGTGAAGTCTGCTTTTCTCAATGGAGAATTGCAAGAAGAAGTGTACGTTGAACAACCTCCTGGATTTGAAGTCTATCAAGAAGAGGACAAAGTATATCGTCTGAAGAAAGCCCTCTATGGACTGAAACAGGCTCCAAGAGCATGGTATGATACCTTATCTGATTTTCTTTTAATTAAAGGATTTCGAAAAGGTAAGGTAGATAAGACCTTGTTCACAATTGAATGGGAAGATCATATATTACTTGTGCAAATATATGTGGACGATATTATTTTTGGTTCAACTAACCAACAGATGTGTGATAAGTTCTCCAAGCTGATGCAGAATAAGTTTGAAATGAGCATGATGGGTGAACTTAATTATTTTCTTGGATTGCAAGTTAGACAGTTGCCTGATGGGATATTCATCAGCCAAGCAAAATACACAAGAGATCTGTTCAAGAAGTTTGGTATGGAAACTAGCTCTACTGCTACAATTCCTATGTCTACAAATCTTCGTTTGGATAAAGATGAAGATGGCAAATCAGTGGACATAACCAAATATAGAGGCATTATTGGTTCATTGTTGTATCTAACAGCAAGCAGACCTGATATAATGTACTCAGTTGGAGTCTGTGCAAGATTTCAATCAAACCCCAAAGAATCTCATCTCTTAGCTGCCAAGAGGATATTGAAGTATGTTAAAGGCACTCAAGAATTGGGATTATGGTATCCTAGAGAATCTGGATTTGAGCTTATTGGTTATTCAGATTCAGACCTTGCTGGCTGCAAGATTGACAGAAAGAGCACAACAGGTGCTTGTCAGTTCTTAGGTAGTCGTCTGATCTCATGGATGAGTAAGAAACAAACCTCAGTTTCTATATCTACTGCTGAAGCTGAATATATAGCTGCTGGAGCTTGTTGTGCACAAATACTTTGGTTGAAGCATCAACTAGAAGATTATAACATCAAGATCAGTGGAATTCCAATCTACTGTGACAATACAAGTGCAATTTCACTTACTCAGAATACTACAAGTTATTCAAGGACTAAACATATTGAGATTAAGCATCACTTCATTAGAGATCATGTGGAAAAAGGCAATGTGTTGATTGAGTATGTTCATACTGATAATCAGATTGCTGATATCTTCACTAAACCTCTAAGTGAAGCAAGGTTCTCAACTTTAAGAGCTGAGTTAGGACTACTAAATTTGGATGCATAAGCTGAGGGGGAACTCATCAGAAGACTGGAGTTCAACAGCTTAATCATCGTTTATTATCTTCAAGGATTAACTCTCAACAGACTAGTTAACTTATGAACTCTTAAACTCAGGGGGAACGTGTAAGACTAGCGGTACTTCTGAATTAAAGATGAAATATGTTAATGACAGTTAGTTGAAGTTATGTTTTCATCAGAAGACTCAACTATCGAAGATTAAAGTCATTTTATCTAGCTGGATTGACAAACAGCTGAGGAAGGTTATCAGCTATTGGCATTCTCTGATAACAGCATTGTCATCAGGACAGTAGTCCATCAGATAAGTGTTTCTCATACTCATCTGATTAAACTAATAAAAGCGAACCAACTAAAAACGTTTTATTCAAAACACGCTTTTATAAGTAACTGTTGGGCGGTACATATTCCCGCTCTTCATTAAATATCTTTTGAATTTGAAAGGTCGTAACTGACGCCGCACGATCAGCACTGACAGAAAAACGGATCTAACGGTTGGAAATTATCACGGAAAACGAAAAACCCCAACTCTATAAATCCTCATCTGATCAGTCGAGTAGCTCTTTACGCACCCTAAACTTTCAAAAGCAATTGTGAGAAAATTTTAAACAAGTTTTCTGCAAAAATCCTTTCCTTTTCACTAACTTTCAACAGATTGAAATGGCCGCTGAAGGTATGTTCCTGGATTATGAATCTTATTATCAGTCTGGTACAAGTTTGATGAAAGAATTGTTGGAGAAATTCAAATCGGCACAGTTGGTAAATTTCATGGAGTACAATGAAGGAGTAATCTGGACCGACCAGGTTATGGAGTATTATGGAACGGCGAAGGCTGACTATAACAAGCTAGAAATCAGAGCAAAAGTGGGTGACAAAACTGTTGTCATCACTCCAGAGGTTCTTCATGAACAGTTTGGTTTGCCGAAATCTGGAAGACATGAAGTTATCGTGCTAACTGAAGATAAGCACCAACAATTTTGGGCGATCTGCGCCAAGGAAGGAGAAATGTTGACTGGCAACATCAGGAAGAAACAGCTGAAAGATGAATATCAGCGGATGGCTGATATGGTGTCTAAGCTGATTGAAAACTGTACTTTTTCTCTAGATGCTGTCACAATGAAGCGTTTCAGCATCATGGCTGCCATATACTACGGGCTAGAGGTAAACTGGTCCATTATAGTGTGGTATATACTTGCTGATTTTCTGGAAGTGAAGAAGGGAAAAGGCCCTTACACCAACCACAGAATCACTCTAAGTTACCTCTTATCAAAGTTGGGCTGTGTTATGAAAAACGGGAAAGAAATCCACAAGTCCAAAGCAATGAACAAGTATCTACCTGTTCAGAAGAGGAAGGCTGATGAACATGAAGGAGAAGAAGTTGAGGAACCAAAGGAGGTTCCTGCCAAAAGGCAAAGGAAGTTAGTTAAAACAGCAAGCTTGGCTGTTGAAACTAAAAGGAAGAGGGCTGCTGATGAGCCCAAGAAGAAAGAATCTAAGCAGATGGAGACTGTGACTTCTGCTGAAGCCACTAAGATCGTTGAAAATATAATAGCTGATGTAAGGACTGGATCCCCTGCATCACCTTCAAGAACTCCATCAGCAGAGAAGCCTGCTGAAAGTGTCTCTAAAAGAACAAGAAGCCAACAGAGAGATACAGCTGCTTCTACTTACCGTGAAGGAAGAACCAAGAGTTCTGCAAGGAAGCAGATGTCCTTCATAGAAAAGGATACTGAGTTAGTGGACTTAGTGAGATCAAGTCCAGAGTCTGCTGAAAGACCAGTTGAAGATGTTGACAAAGCTGATGAGCAACAGACTACTCAGACTGCACCAACTGCTGAGGCTGCTCAACCTCAAGAAGATCCAGATGTTCAAATCGTCCATCCTATTGCTGCTGCTCCCATATCATCTGTTGGACCAGCCCCTGCTGATAAAGGCAAGAGAAAGGTAGTGCTAAGGAGAAAGAAAATCTCCAAAGCTGATAAGAAGGCAAGGGAAGAGGCTGAACAGAGAAAACAGGATGAGTTGGAAGAAAAGAGAGCACTTGAGCTGAGCAAGGTTCAAGAAGCAAAGGATGAAGCCAGAAGACGCATGTCTGAAGCAGAGAGAAAAGCTGCTGAAGATGCTGAACTGGCTATGGTGATTGAAAAGAGCAAAACTGATGCCTATGGACCTGTCCATGGTGGTGGCATCAAGATTGGAGAAGGCAAGAATGAAGAAGAAGACAAGAAGAAGATATTGCTGCCTGCTGCCAAACTCAAGTCAAAGGACAAGTTTGAAGTCAGAAAAGCTTTTGAGATAGTCTATGCTGATAAGGAGCTTTTCAAGAAGTTTGAGAAGTCTCTAGCATACTATGATCAGAAGATTATGTTGAGAACTATGTTCGCCCAGGAGAAACCAAGATATATCAAGTGGAGGGATATCAGGCTGAACAGCTCAATAACTGAACTTCAAAGCATGAAGGAGTTAGCTGATGAAGAACGTTGGGTTCTAACTTGGCTGAAGACAAACTCCATCCAAAAGGCCCTTGATCCCAGTTATGTAAGAGAAGTCATGCATAACTATGCAAAAAGCTTTGCATCAGAGGAGGCCAAGAAAATCAAAAGCACCTTGCCTGAAAAGAAAAAGAAGTCTGAAGATGCTGAGGAAAGAGCAATTAAGTTTGCTGTCATGACTGCCCTGAAGAGATGGGTTAAAAAGGCAAAATATCAGCAAGGATGCTCAAGCGACTTGCCACTGCTGCCAAGTGTCCAACAAATCATCTTTGGCAAGGAAGTACAACCGTACTATGAAATCCCTAAGGGAAACAATGCATTTGTCAACCTTTGGATTATTGTAAGGCAGATTAGACAGACTACATGCTTCAATGATGATGGAACAATTACTAATCTGTTCTACGACGACATAACTGATGAACATAAAGCTGCGGACAAGCCTGAAGTCAAGCCTGCTGATCATGCTGTTGAAGACAAGTCTGCTGATCAGACTGCTGTTAAGTCTGCTGACCAGCATGAAGACAAGTCTGCTGAACAGGCCACTGACAAGTCTGCTGAAAAGATTGCTGATGAACCCTTAGCCATTGAGTGGAAAGCTGAGGATTCTGCAGATCATCAGGATGTGAAGATGGAAGAAGTTCCTGTCCACCAGGAACATGAAGAAAAGGATGAAGCTGCTGCTTCTGCTTCATCAAGTGATAAGCATTCATCACTGATGGAAGCAATCCAGATGCTGATGGAAAATCAACTAAAGGAGCTGGAAGAGAAGCATCAACAGCAGCTGTTGAAGGTTAAAGAGGAGCTGAAGACAGAACTTAAGGAAGAATTGACAGAATCAAATAAGCTTCAGCTGGAATCTGTGCAACAGTCTACAGAAAAGATCATCAAGACTGAAATCACAAGTATTCCTATTCCTGAGGATCACTCCTTGCAGTTAGTGAACAGCTTGACTGAAATGAACAGAAATGTGGAGGATGTGAAGATCGATGTTAATCATCTTCATGCTGCACTTCAAAGAGCTGAACACAAGATCGCTGATCTGACTGCAACCTTCATCAAAGTCAGTGAAGAAGAAAAGGAAGTCAATCTAGGGTTGCTGAATGAAGTGGGAAATGTTGTACAATCTGTACAAGATGAAATTGCAACTGTCAACCTGAATATTGACTACTTCAATGACAAGACTGACATCATCAGCACTGATATTCAAAATCTTACAGCTAGTCACGATGTTGTCAATCAGAATCTCAAGGCTTTGTGCGCGGAAGCAAAGATTCCAACAGTTGCTCTCAACCCTGCTGTTGAACCTTCTAAAGTCATCAGACTTGATGATGACAAAAAGGGGGAAGATAAAAGGGAAGAACCAGCTAAGGAAACTGCTGCTGAAGAATCAGCCATGGAATCTGCTGCTGAAGAACCAGCTAAAGAAACTGTTGTTGAAGAACCAGCAAAGGAGCCTGCTGCTGAAGAAACAACTAAGGAAGAAACTGCTGCTGCAACCATTGAAGCCAAGGAAACTGAAGAAACAGCTGACACGACTAAAGAACTTGGAAAGGTAGAAGAAGAAGAGAAGATTGAACAAGAACATACCAAGTACAAGAACACTGAGTCTGCCAGGAAAGCTATGGAAGCTCTGAAAGCTCTTCAAGAACAAGAACTTAAGGAGAAGATGGAAGCTGCCAAAGCAACCTTGGAAGAAGTAGCTGATGAAGAAGAAGATGATGAAGAATCATCCTATGAATATGAAGAAGTGCTCGAATCTGATGAAGAAGCTGATAGTTAGAAATTGAAAAATCAATTGTAATCAGTTTACTTTTTCAGAAATCTCATCTGATGAATTTGTACATGTAATTCACTTTAAACATCAATAAAATGTCCAAATTCAATCCAATAAACTTTTTCTATCTCAGAAAATTTTGAGGATTACAATCTTTAGTTTAGGTATTCAACAGGTACTTAGCTGAAGTTTTGTCATCATCAAAAAGGGGGAAATTGTTGGATGAAGATGAAGATGAAGGCACTAAAGAAAGTTTGATAAGGGAGGTTTTGATGCATTCCAAAACTTCAGAAATTGGCTAAGTATGGAGTAACTTAGCTGATAAACTTATCAAGGAATTTTGACTAAGCAATGAAGACAATTAGAAGAGTCAAAGTTTCAAGGTCCAAGACTTCTGATCTGCTGAAGTAAAGTTATCAGATTAGTGAAGATCAGCCGACTCAAATCAGATTTGTTCAAGTTTGAGATCAGCCGAGTTCACCATCAGACGCATACTTTCGTCAGCCAAGTAAAGAAGATCAAGAAGTGTTCCCAACGGTAATAAATGCCCTTTGAAGTAATAAATGCTGAAGTACAAGGTTATTAAAGACAAATGATTGAAGAAATACTTCGCATCAGAAGAGTGCATTTAATGCTGCATTTAATGCTGCCTGCAGAATAGTACTGTTCAGTACGGACAGACTGCAAAAGAGCCGTTCGCGGATTTTAAGGACCAGTACTCGAGGAATTTGAATCTTGTCTCTCTTCAACGGACACTTTTCAATCCTCAAGTATAAATAGCTGAGAGAGACGAAGAAGAAATAAGCAACACACTTTCTGAGAGAAAATTTCGAAGCAGAATTCTCCTAAGTCTCAAGAACAGCTCACTCATCAGCTGAGTCATTTGTTGACGAAAGCAGAGTTGAAGAATCAAGAAAAATTACATCTTCTGAGTGATTTTGTAAACAAGAGTGTTGTGCAGAGTTGTGATCCATCTTTGTGAGTGATCAAACTTCAGAGAATAGGTCTTCTGTGTGATTTCCTATTGCGAACTTGTGGTCGTTTCATTTGTTGTTCGACGCAAGCAGAGTATACTGTAAACTTTGTGATTATAGTATAACCCAAGATCTGTGTGACTTGGAAGAGTGGACTAAAGGATATTCAAATCCATATAACCACTATAAAAATTGATTGTGTTTTTACATTGTTTTAAAACTGCATATTTACTGATTGCATAAAACACACTAAGTTAACTGTTTGAAAAGAAGTTAAAAAGGAGTTTACAAAACTGGGGAAAACATTTTTCAAACTACTAAGGATACTTGTGAAAAACACTTTGAAAATCCGCTGCAAGTACTCTAAGTATTAAAACTGATTTTAACAAATCAGCTAAGTAACCATCAGACGAGTGGTCAACAAATCTGTTCAAAGATTTGTTCGCGAACAGAGTTGTAACTTACTAATCTGATCAGCTTAGTCTGTTCAGTTGAAGAAAAGTTTTAAAGTTAAAATTGCAAGAAAATTTTAAAGAGGTTTATTCACCCCCCCCCTCTAAACCTCTTCTGACCACTTGGGACCAACATCGTCTGATCTCATGGATGAGTAAGAAACAGACTTCAGTATCCATATCTACTGCTGAAGCTGAGTATATAGCTGCTGGAGCTTGTTGTGCACATATACTATGGTTGAAGCATCAACTAGAAGACTACAATATCAAGATCAGTGGAATTCCAATCTACTGTGACAATACAAGTGCAATATCTCTTACTCAGAATACTACAAGTCATTCAAGGACTAAACATATTGAGATAAAAAAATCACTTCATTAGAGATCGTGTGGAAAAAGGGAATGTTATGATTGAGTATGTTCATACAGACAATCAAATAGCTGACATTTTCACCAAACCTCTAAGTGAAGTAAGGTTTTCAACTCTAAGAGCTGAACTAGGACTACTGAATTTGGATGCATGAGCTGAGGGGGAACTTATCAGAAGACTAAAGTTCATCAGCACAATCATCCATTATCATGTTCAAGGATTAACTCTCAACAGACTAGTTAACTTATGAATTCTTAAAGACAGGGGGAACGTGTAAGACTAGCGGTACTTCTGTTCTAAAGATGAAATTAGTTAATGACAGTTAGTGGAAGTTATGTAATCAGAAGATATGTTATTAATTCTTGAAGATTGAAGATCGAATTATCTTGCTGGATTGACAAACAGCAGAGGAAGATTACTAGCTATTGGCTTTCTCTAGTAATATCAGATAACAGATCACTCGTCTGTCAGATAAGTTAAACTCTACTCATCTGATACATTATATAAGCATGGTCATAAATTGCATCTTTTGAAACACGCTTTTATAAGTAACAGATAAGTGCCGATTGAGTTTCCCGCTCATCTGACATTAAATTAATAAATTTGAAGTCCGCAATTCTCACCCACACGATTTAAAAACTGTCAGATCAATCTTACGGTTCATATTAATCACGATAACCAAAACCTAAAGAAACGTATAAAGTCCATCGGTGGATTTTCGCCTAATAACCAGTTTCCCGCTTTTATAAGTAATGCGTATATTCAAATTAGACATAGGATTTTCGCCTATCTCAATAAAGTCTATGATCGGTTCGAAGAACGTCTCGAGATTTAGGCAATTGCGGATGATATAACTAGTAAATATGTTCCTCATCCCCATGTCAATATATTTTATTGTTTAGGGGGAATTACGCATTACTTGTTTTTTAGTACAAGTGGCTACCGGGTTTGCTATGTCTTTTTACTATAGTCCGACCGTTTAGGAAGCTTTTGCATATGTTAAATACATAATGACGGAATCTAACTTTGGTTGGTTAGTCCGATCAGTCCATCAATGGTCGGCAAGTAGGGTGGTCCTAATGATGATTCCGCATGTTTTTCGTGTGTATTCCATCGGTGGATTTAAAAAACCCCGTGAATTGACTTTGGGTTACAGGGGTGGTTCTGGCAATATTGACCGCATGTTTTGGTGTAACTGGTTATTCCTTAACCCGGGACCAAATTGGTTATTGGGCGGTGAAAATTGTAACAAGTGTACCTGAGGCTAATCCTGCAATAGGATCACCTTTGGTAGAATTATTGCGCGGAAGTGATAGTGTGGGACAATTTACCTTGACTCGTTTTTATAGTTTACACACTTTTGTATTGCCGCTTCTTACTGCTGTATTTATGTTAATGCACTTTCCAATGATACGTAAACAAGGTATTTCTGGTCCTTTATAGAGAAGCTATATAATATATATTCGTAATCAATCATTTTTCACTTAGAGGAGGAATAATAGGATTTTATTGCATTATAGTTATTTACTACAATTTTTCGAAAAAGTCTTTTTGTTGGAAAAAACTGAAAATTAAAATCAATTTTTAAATTTTGTAACCTCCGTAATTATGGAGTTGTAACTCCCGTAACGGAAATGCCATTAATTTTTTTTATTCCAACTTTGCCCTCACTCCGACCCTATAAATAGAGTCTTTCTTTTCTCGGTTTAAACACACCAAAGAAGAACAACTCTTCCTTCCTTCCTCCTTCCAATTCCAGTTCATAGAGTGAAAAAAAAAAGTTTCAGTTCGTCCAGCAAGCTTTTGGTGCAAAGGTTGATTGCTGGAACCGTTGTATCCTGGGAGACAAACGCTCACGGAACCTCGAGCACGAACCTTACAAGGGTGAGGGAGCGAATTCGTCTTAAGGACACTGTGTTTTCACACAGGCCTCGGTTTGCTTTGATTTTGTATTTCCGAATTGTTTAGTACAATTTCTATATTAAATTTAATTGTTCGTTTAACTCTGTTTTCTTTTTACGATTACAATTTTTATAACAATCTTAAGACGAAGTTTGGTTTTCCGTAAAAGGAAAACACTTGGTAAATCCCTTGGTTTCAGAAACTGTTTACGGAAAAAAAAAAACTTTCGTTGCCAATTTACTGGTTCTTAATATTTTAAGACCAAGGGAAAAGAAAGGATAATTTTCTGATTAGTTTAACGGTACAGTACGTTATTTTATATACATTCATTGGTTTCAAGTTTTAGAAATAACTTGTTTAATAAACTGTAACGGACCTTTTTGGACATAAATTTTGGTTGCCAATTCCAATTTTACTTCCCAGGTTTTGATTACTTATTAAGTAATATCATTAAGGAATTTTAGATCCGTCATAATATTTTTCAAAGGATTCTTGAGAATTTAACTTTGGTGTTATATTGAAAATTGCTACTGGAAGTATTCTTTATCATTGTTATTCAATTTTGATACCGGAGGCATAGGAGTGGTTATAAATTTGTTTATAAAATTAGCAATACTAGTCCTCCAAGTTTATAATACTTTCAAAATTGTTATAAAAAGTTTGGAATAGAAAATTGTTTACAAAATTTTGGTACGATTACATATTCATCTTGGGATAGATAAAATATTTGCGATATTGAAAAAACAATATTTTCGGATATAACGATTTTCGAATAGAAAATTTTGGAGAAAATTATTTATTAGATACTATCTAAATTTTCTGAATTTCCTTCAAATTTAAAATTTTTCTGAAATTCCTTCGAGGAATTTGATAGTTCGTTTTTGGTTTCAGAAATGGCAACCGAATCAAACGTTGATGTGGTGGTTACTGAGAACTCATCTGGAGCTCTAGTACCAAACCAAACTGTGGCACCTCTAAGCCAAACTGGAGCTGTGGCACCTTTGAGCCAAGCTGGAGCTGTGGCACCTCTGAGCCAAGCTGAAAAACCGGAGAAATTCAACGGGCTGAATTTCAAAAGGTGGCAGCAGAAAATGTTGTTCTATCTGACCACCTTGCGCCTGGCGAGGTTTTTAACCGAGGATCCACCCAAGAAAGAAGGGGAGCAAGATACTGCCTTCCTCATTGCTCTTGATGGCTGGAACCAGTCGGACTACCTTTGCCGACACTATGTCATGAATTGTCTGAGTGATTCATTGTATGATGTATACTCTGACAAAAAGTCTGCAAAGGAACTTTGGGAAGCCTTGGACCGGAAATATAGAACTGAAGATGCCGGTACCAAGAAATTCGTTGTGGGTCGGTTTTTGGACTACAAGATGGTGGACTCCAAACCACTTATGACCCAAGTACAAGAATTTCAGATGATTCTTCATGAAATTCAGGCTGAGAAAATGGAGCTCGGTGAAACCTTCCAGGTGGCTTGTGTCATTGAAAAGTTACCCCCTGCATGGAAGGATTTCAAAAATTACCTTAAGCACAAGCGAAAGGAAATGAGCATGGAGGATCTTGTTGTTAGGCTTCGTATTGAAGAAGACAACAGAAAATCTGAAAAAAGAGGGCTTATGTCTGGTGAGCCTAAGGCCAATGTGGTGGAGCATGGCCAAAATTCAAAGAATAAGAAAAATAACAAAGGGTCCAAGATGGGGCCAAAAGGCGGTGTTTCCAAGAAAACCAAGTTTCAAGGGAAACGCTTCAATTGTGACAAAATGGGTCACAAATCGGCAGATTGCAGGCTACCGAAAAAAAAAAAGAAACCCAGTGTAACCAATGTTGTTGAAGACAATGGTGACGTGGACCTCTGTGCTGTCATTTCAGAGGTGAATATGGTTGACTCTAACCCTAAAGAGTGGTGGGTAGATACAGGGGCTACAAAGCATGTATGCTCTGACAGGGAAGTGTTTACCACTTTTGAGCCGGTCCAGAATGGAGAAAAACTATTCATGGGAAACTCGGCTACATCAGCTATAGAAGGCAAAGGGAATGTAATTCTCAAAATGACCTTTGGAAAGGAGCTGACTCTGAAAAATGTCCTCTATGTGCCAGATATCCGCAAGAATCTGGTTTCAGGGACGCTGCTGAACAAGCATGGCTTCCGCCTTGTTTTTAAGTCTGACAAATTTATTTTAACCAAGAGTGGTATGTTTGTCGGAAAGGGATATGAATGTGGCGGAATGTTTAAGCTGAATGTAATGGCTATTAAGCCTAAAATTATTAATAAAGTTAATAATTCTGCTTACTTGCTTGAGTATCCTAATCTATGGCATGGTAGACTAGGACATGTTAACTACGATTCCCTGCGTAGATTAATTAATTTGAAACATATCCCTAAATTTCAAATTGATGAAAAACACAAGTGTGAAACTTGTACTGAAGCTAAATTAACGAGATTGTCTTTTCAAAAGGTTGAAAGGAATACTAAACCACTCGATTTGATACATAGCGACATAAGTGATCTTAAATGTGTGCAATCAAGGGGAGGTTATAATTATTTTATTACCTTCATTGATGATTGTACTAAATATTGCTATGTATACTTGCCAAGAGCAAAAAGTGAAGCGATAGATAAATTCATTCTATTCACAAAAGAAGTTGAGAATCAACTTGATAAAAAGATCAAAGTACTTCGAAGTGATAGAGGTGGTGAATATGTGTCACCATTTAGTGAATTATGTGCTGAACACGGAATCATACATGAGGTAACAACACCTTATTCACCGCAATCAAACGGAATTGCGGAAAGGAAAAATCGAACATTGAAAGAAATGATGAATTCAATGTTGATAAGTTCTGGTTTACCACAGAACATGTGGGGGGAAGCTATTCTATCTAGCAATTATCTTTTAAATAAGATACCCCGGAAAAATCAGGAGAAAACTCCATATGAATTATGGAAAGGTCGAACACCTTCTTACAAATACTTGCGAGTGTGGGGGTGTCTTGCCAAAGTGGTAGTACCTACACCCAAGGAAGAAAGGATAGGACCGAATACTGTAGATTGCATATTCATAGATTATGCTCAGAACAGTAATGCTTATCGGTTTCTTGTGCATGAATCTAAAAATCCTGAGATTCACAAAAACACGATAATGGAATCTAGAAATGCATCTTTCTTTGAAGATATATTTCCAGCAAAAACGAGAAAAGAAGTGAGTTCATCCAAAAGAACTCATAGTCAAGACCATGACTCTAAACAGGTAACTGATGATGAGCCAACTGAGGTTGAGCCAAGAAGAAGTAAAAGAGCAAGGATAGAAAAATCTTTTGGCCCAGATTTTCTAACATATATGCTCGAAACTGAACCTCAAACCTTCAAAGAAGCTATAACTTCTTCTGAAGGACCTTTGTGGAAAGAGGCAATCAATAGTGAAATTGATTCCATCTTACAAAACCATACTTGAGAGTTAGTTGATCTTCCTCCAGGTTGCAAACCACTAGGATATAAGTGGATTTTCAAACGGAAAATGAAACCAGATGGAACAATTGATAAATACAAGGCCAGACTAGTAATAAAAGGCTATCGGCAACGAGAAGGCCTTGATTACTTTGATACGTATTCTCATGTGACGAGAATAACTTCCATTAGGATGATACTTGCTATCGCAGCTTTGCAAAACTTAGAAGTACATCAAATGGATGTAAAAACAGCTTTCTTAAATGGAGATTTGGAAGAAGAAATTTACATGGAACAACCTGAGGGTTTTTCTGCTCCAGGGAAAGAAAAGAAATTCTGTAAACTGGTTAAGTCATTGTATGGCTTAAAACAGGCACCGAAACAGTGGCATCAGAAATTTGATGATGTCATGTTGGAGAAAGGTTTTAAAACCAGTGAATGCGACAAATGCATTTACGTGAAAGAAACAAAAGATGGCTATGTCATTCTTTGTCTCTATGTTGACGATATGCTTATCGTTGGAAGTAATGATAAGATGATTAAATCCACTAAGGATATGTTGAATGCTAGATTTGAAATGAAAGATATGGGTCTAGCAGATGTGATACTGGGAGTTAAAATCACGAGAAAATCAGATGGCATTATTTTGAGTCAATCCAGTTATATTGAAAAAATTCTTGAAAAATTCAATAAGGATGACTCTAATGAGGCCAAAACTCCTATAGATCCAAGTCAACCTTTATCAAAGAATAAAGGTGAGAGCATCTCTCAAGTGGAGTACTCAAGGATTATTGGAAGTCTAATGTACTTGATGAGTTGTACAAGACCAGATATAGCATACGCTGTAGGTAAGCTAAGCAGATATACTAGTAATCCTGGTACTGAACACTGGAAAGCCATAGTGAGATTACTGAGATACTTAAGGTATACTCGTAACTACGGGCTGCACTATACAAGATATCCATCTGTCGTAGAAGGATACAGTGATGCAAACTGGATATCTGATGTAAAAGATTCAAAATCCACCAGTGGATATGTATTCACTTTAGGTGGTGCAGCTGTATCTTGGAAATCCTCGAAACAAACTGTGATAGCCAGATCCACAATGGAGTCTGAGTTTATAGCTCTAGAAAAATGTGGTGAAGAGGCTGAGTGGCTACGCCAATTCTTAGAGGGTATTCCACAATGGTCTAAACCTGTGCCAGCAGTATGCATTCATTGTGATAGCCAATCTGCGATTGGAAGAGCACAGAGTAAAATGTAGAATGGTAAGTCTAGGCATATACGCTGAAGACATAATACCATAAGACAACTACTCTCAACTGGAGTGATTATTATTGACTATGTAAAGTCAAAGGATAATCTAGCGGATCCGCTAACCAAAGGGTTAACAAGAGAGATAGTTGCTAAGTCATCAAGAAGAATGGGACTAAAGCCCATTGAATAAAAACTTAGCGAAGGAAAACCCAACCTAGTTGACTGGAGATCCCAAGATCTAGGTTCAAAGGGACAACCTAACCGCAAAAGTTTAGTTAAGTCACTGTGGGGGTTTTTACCCTCAAGTCCATTCCTATGATGAAAACAGTGATAACGGATGAGTAAGGATAAGCAAAGCTTTTAATGATTCTTGTAAAAAGAGTAATTCGGGATACTCTAAGGAAATGAATCACCTATGTGAGAGAGAAGAAGGGCCGCTTCAAAGGGAATTGTATAGGGCACAATTCTTAGAAACTCTTGCTGAACCAGGCAGATGTCCATGGCCAAAACGGACATAACCGTAAGAACTGAAACATTACGAGGTAAGATGCGTGTGAGGAGTATGTCATCGTTTACATAAACAGCAGAACAGTTCAAGGACACCGTGTCTACTGATCAGCCAGTAAAGTAAACATACTTTCTCAAGGGAAGGTTCAAAGGGTTACTCCTACCTATCCTATGCAAGTGTCTACCGCTGAACTCTATCCCCTTAGAACTTCGTGTTAGGAATTTATTCAATTTTCATTCTTGTGGGGGATTGTTGGAAAAAACTGAAAATTAAAATCAATTTTTAAATTTTGTAACCTCCGTAATTATAGAGTTGTAACTCCCGTAACGGAAATGCCATTAATTTTTTTTTATTCCAACTTTGCCCTCACTCCGACCTTGTAAATAGAGTCTTTCTTTTCTCGGTTTAAACACACCAAAGAAGAACAACTCTTCCTTCCTTCCTCCTTCCAATTCCAGTTCATAGAGTGAAAAAAAAAGTTTCAGTTCGTCCAGCAAGCTTTTGGTGCAAAGGTTGATTGCTGGAACCGTTGTATCCTGGGAGACAAACGCTCACGGAACCTCGAGCACGAACCTTACAAGGGTGAGAGAGCGAATTCGTCTTAAGGACACTGTGTTTTCACACAGGCCTCGGTTTGCTTCGATTTTGTATTTCCGAATTGTTTATTACAGTTTCTGTATTAAATTTAATTGTTCGTTTAACTCTGTTTTCTTTTTACGATTACAATTTTTATAACACTTTTTTATTCAAGAATAAAGTTATTAATCTACAAAGAAAAGTGAAAATTCTTAAAAGATCAGATGCCTTTTACAATTTCATTATTATTCTCATATAACACATAAAAATATAAAAACACTATTATTTTGAATAGTTGCTAAAATATACATGTAAAATTATTATAATGTATTATCAATATATTTTTATATAAAAAGTATTATTTGTGTCGTTTAAAGATTTAGTACAATATGTCACTCCTTAAAAAAATCAAATTCTCTTAAATATCATAAAATCTGTTAAAGTAGAATCGCATCTTAACTATGAACAAAAATGCTTATGACTTAGTGAACTAAGTACTATTTATTTGACATGAGAAACATTACCTCAAATTTTCATGAAAATCTTTTCGGGAAAAACATGTGAAATAAGTAAAAACGGATGAAAATCAATGAAAGTTAGCGAAACCGATCAAATAAATTTTATGTAATTGATGAAAACATGTGAAATCGATCTGGATGAA
Organism: Penstemon barbatus; assembly: GCA_003313485.2. Taxonomy (NCBI): domain Eukaryota; kingdom Viridiplantae; phylum Streptophyta; class Magnoliopsida; order Lamiales; family Plantaginaceae; genus Penstemon; species Penstemon barbatus. Next base: position 52,875,519 of record CM064877.1, on the reverse strand, counting down.
ATTTATGAACACTAGTAAAGTAGGTGAAAAATGGGTGAAATCGGTAATAATAGTGCTGGTAAAATCGATAAATACATCTGAAATCGAAGAAAATGTAGGTGACATTTGTGAAAACATGGGAAACAAATTGGTGAAATCAATGAAAAACGGGGGAAATATATGAAGAATGGGTTACATCTTTGAAAAAGATTAAAGTCTGTGAAATAATGTGAAATCACTTAAAATTCAAATGAAATTTATCTAAAAATACATGTGAAATCGTCGAAATATAAATTAAACTGATAAAAATAAGTAAAATATGAACAAGAAAAATAAAAAGTTTATCTAGCAAAAAACAATGTGAACTAAACCAGTAGAAAAATTTTGTTTTTTTGGTTTGAATATGAGAAAACAAGAGAAATCAATGAAAAATAGGAATAACAATGAACAATAGGTTATAATAGATTTAGAACGAGTAAATCAGTAAAAGAATCTAAAATTAGTGAAAATCAATGAAATTGACTTAAACTAATTAATATAATAAGTGAAATGGCTTAGATCGGTAAAGAAATATATTTCAGATGATAAGGTAAGACATAATTTGAGATATACTTAGAAGTAATTGAAGATGTATGATGTATAATTACTTGAGTTGAAAATTCAGTAAATACATGTGAAATCGATGAAAATTCAAGTGAAAATCGCGAAAAAAGGATGACATATGTGAAACGATGAAACTACATAAAAAATGATGAACCATGTGAAAAATATGTGAAAATTGGTTAAAGTGGTAAAAATGAGTGAAATCAATAAAATGAAAAAATTCAAAACAACAAAAACAAAGTCAAACCATTATAAAACCATTACTTAGAAGATTTTATCCCCAGATTTAAGCTCCTATAAAACCTTTTGTTCGGTTCAAGTGTTTGCAAGCTTTTGAAAATATACAAGTAAACAAACACAAGGAATTTTATACTGGTTATATGGACAATAATGTCTTTTAATACACTCTTTCAAATAATGAAGACTTGGGCTATACTAGAAACACTTGATAACCTAGTACACTCTGCTTGGGCTTTTACAACAAATAATATAAGGCTACATGTTCGTTACAGGAAATCACAAAGAAGTCCAATACTATGAAGTTATATCACACACTTAGATGGATATAAGCTTGGCACAACACTCTCAATTTTCAGAATCACTCAAATTATGTGTTTGGCTTTGTTTTTCAACTCGGCTTTTGTCAACAGATCACTAAGCTGATTTGTGTTATGTTCTTGAGTTTGAGACTAAGAAAAATTTGCTCGTTTGATTTTTGCTCTCAGTTGTGTTGCTTGTTTCTAACTCTTGAATCACGAATTATTTATACTCGATGATTTGAAATCTGCCCATTGAAGTAAGACAGAAATCTACGATCCCCGAGTACTGGTCTCCATTTTCATGAACAGCTCTATGCAACTGTTCACTGAACACTTTGCTATACTTTCTGTCAGTCGGATTAAATGCACTCTCCCGATCCGAGGTTTCTCTTCAATCATTTGTCTTTTATATTGCATTTATTACCATTGGAGAGACGTTCTGATCACTTCAACTCTACTGATTGAATCCACCCTTCTGATGAATATTCTGCTGATTCAAACCGAACTCATCTGATTTGACTCTGCTGAAATCTACCAGTTTGATTCCGAACTAAGCATAAAATCAGTAGTCTTCTGGACCATATATTTAGCCATTCTTATTGTACTCATCTCTTTTGTAAAATATCTTCAACACTTAGCTGATAACTTTTGGAAATCATCAAAACCTCCTTCTTCATTTTCGCATATTCATCCAATACTTTTTTTAAAAAAAAATAAATTATATTATTATTATTATTATTATTATTATTATTATTATTATTATTTAATTTTAAACAGTTTGGTTAATTCGGTCTCCAATATTCACTTCTAATAAAAAAATATTTTTCTTTGAAAAAAATACCATCAATTTTTACTTCGAAAATATGGGGCATATTTTTTATATTGTATTATCACGAACATAATTATGTAATCTAAACCAATAGGTGATTGGTCTAGTGCAAGGGACTAGCCACTACAAAGTAGCAGTAAGGTTCGAATCCCTATTGGGAGATGTACCCACTTAATATGTCCAACCTACATCGAAAGTGATTAAACCCTTGGAAATAAAAAAATATTATATAATCTAATTGTAATAAAATTTTAAATTTAATTTTTTCTTTTTTACAAAATTGTCAAGAACTCAAGTAACTATAGAGAGAATTTCACTTTTGATACCATAATTATACTTACTCTAGGGATTTGGTACTACAACTATTTATGTCGACACATTTGGTACCATATTTCAATTACACTTTACAAATTTGACAATTCCGTCAAATTAATGACGGAATTGACACGTGATTATCACGTGCTTGTTAAATCTCGTTAAAAATTTCACTTTAGGTACCACAAGTAACCCTACTTTAAGGTTACGATGCCATAACTTTAAAAAATACACATTTGGTACCACATATTATAAGTGTCCTCGACACGTTTGATACTTCCGTCAATTTTGGACCGAAAATACAATTTCGTACGGAAAGTTGATGAAAAATTTACAGAATTGGTCATATAGTTATAGATTGTTGACAAACTTTGCCTCGCATATTTTATGGCCGACAAATTTACACCACAATTCACAAGTTATACAAATTTTATATATTATTATTATTTTTTTATTAATATAATTATAATATATATAAACTAAATAATAATTTATATAAAATCTGATAAATATAAATTAAATTTATTAGAATTTTTTAATTTCAAAAAATAATCTTTCAACGTATTTAGATTTTACATATAATATATATAAATTAAATAATATTTTAATATGTTTTATTAATATAATTATAATATATATAAACTAAATAATAATTTATATGAAATCTGATAAATATAAATTAAATTTATTAGAATTTTTTAATTTCAAAAAATATTCTTTCAACGTATTTAGATTTTACATATAATATATACAAATTAAATAATATTTTAATATGAAAAATAAATATTCTTATTAAAATTAAAATTAAAAAAATCTTTTAGACTAAATTAGGGGTTTTTAATTATAATAAATTTATTAATTAAAATTATTATTATTTAATTTGTATATATTATTATCTGATTAGTTTAAAATATTTTTTTTTTCAATTTAAAAAATTAATAAGTTTAATTGATATATATTTTTCAAATTTTGTATAAAAATTATTTATTTTATATTTGTTATATGTAAAATCTAATTAGTTTAAAAAAATTATTGATATTTCTTTTTGGATTTTATATAAAATATTATTTAGTTTATATATATTATATAAAAAATCTAATTAGTGTAAGAGATTTAATAATCATAGTATATAAAATTTATAAATAGAATTTAGAATTAATTATATTTATAATTGGGACTGAAATGCTTCAAACTTGTGAATTGTGGTGTAAATTTATCAGCCAAAAAATATGTGAGACAAAGTTTGTCAACAATCTATAACTATAGGACCAGTTCTGTGAATTTTTCATCAATTTTCAATCTAAAATTGAATTTTCCGTAAAAAATTTGACGGAAGTATCAAATGTGTTGAGAGCAGTTAACATGTGGTACCAAATGTGTATATTATAAAAGTTGTGGTACCAAAAGTGAAATTCTCTCAATTCAGATTTAACGAGCATGTGAGAATCATGTGTCAATTCTATCATTAATTTGACAGAAGTATCGAATCTGTAAAGTAGAATTGAAATATGATACCAAATATGTCGACAAAAATAGTTGTGGCATCAAATCCCTGAAATAAATATAATTATGGTATCAAAAGTGAAATTCTCTCAATATATAAATATCTCAAAACTTTATTATATGCTAAATGTCAATGATTGCAATCCCATGATTCAACCCAATAATACGTAAATGTATTATATTTTAAGGCTAGTTGAGTTGGACATGGTCCCATTTGATGAATAGTACTTAAATTTAAATGGTCCTATTGGGATGGATCAAAATGAATAGAAAATGGGTAATGTCAGAATTGGTCATGATACATAGTTAATAAACAAATCGGGTCATAGATGAGTCAGTAAAAATGACCAACTACCATTTTTTTTGAATGAATAATTCATTTTGTAACATATAAAACAATGAAATAATTTTTTTATGCAATTATATGAAATATAAAATAAAATAACAAACTCTACTTCATTGAACAAACGTAAGCCAAAAATAGAATATATATATATATATATATACTAGGTCAATTGCTCCACGCTCCCGCGCGGAGGATATTGCCCAGTGCTAATGTATTAAACTAAGGACAATTATGTGTTATCTCGATCATATTATTAATAAAACACATGAACATAATGGTCGGTCTTCACTTGTAGCACAATTCAACAGTCGAATACAAAAATCTATATTAATATTATATGCATAGAATAATCTACACAAAGTAAATGAGGTAAAGTTAAAAAAGAAAAACAAGGTAACAATTACTCTGTTCAAGAATTTAGAATTACTTATCAAAAAGATGAGTTTACTCAAATCGTCATTCAACATAATCCAACAATAAAGAGGCGCAAAAATATTAATAAGCGCTTGTCAATGCAGAGAGACCCAACACCCATGGTCATAACATTAACTGAGATGGTGTGTCATCTCGAGCTAGCTACTTGCATAAAATGAAGGAGATTCCCTGGCCTTCGCTAAGACCATCGAGATTAGCTTTATTTCTCATTGATCGGTGTATTGAGGAAGACGTGCTCTGGTATCGTCACAGGTCTTTATCAAACTGATATCGGAGGACTATGGTTGTCGAATTTTTAGGAATCTATTAGAGAGATCGTCTTCGATCAGATAGTACAAAAAACGATAAAGTTATTTGGTCTGCAGTTGTAATAGATTGTAATAGATTTTCAGTATTTAGTAAATATGTCGATTGTAATATATTCGACTCTTATACCTGTTAAATCGATTGTACACAAATCGAAAGAGAATTATGTTGTACTGTTTGTTGACCGCCTTCGGATCGGGAAATCGCAAAACAGTTTACCTTCAAAGTAAAAAGTGAAACCTTCCAAATAAATTATAAAAGAAAAACGGCGACGTTTTATGATGATACTATTTTTAAAAAAAAGGGCAAAAGTATACAGAGCCGACCAATAATAGAACGCACTAGAAAACAAAATAAAATCAACGACGCTGGTCGGGAAGGTAGGACGAATATTATTTATCTACAAGAAGGTATAAAAAAAACGGTGAAATTCTCTTATCCAGGCTTGGTAATTTCAAGTTTGTGGAGAAGTTTCTGGTGAGTTAAAGGGAATGTGAAGAATTAAAGGAGAAAAATTGGAGGTTGGTTGAGGATCAAAAACTTCGGAATGATAATGAGAAAAAGGCAGAGGAGCGGTACGCGAAACTTGATCCTCAAGACTTGTATGTCGAAAATATTAAGTTTATCCTTATATTTTCCTATCATACGCTCATTGTTGAATTGTTTACTCTTCAACTTATTGATTTTGCTCACAAACCTTTGCATACCGCTCCTATGCTTTTTTCTCTTTATCATTCAGAAGTTTTTGATCCTCAACCAAACTCAAAATTTTCTCCTCCAATTCCTCACATTCCCTTTGACTTCCCTGAAACTTCTCCACGAACTTGTAATTATAAAGTCTGTATAAGACCAGAGATCTATTAAAATGACGAACTTCTTTCCTTAAAATATCTCTATCCGTTTTGTTTCTTGTTCTTGATCTTTGTAATTTTATATACTGCCCCATAAATATGGGTAGTTGAAAAGGTGGAACGTTTCCCATTGTTAAATCTACACCGTCTATCTTAAAATCTCCTGTTCGTTGGATTTTTACGATTGCTGCTATAAATTGACTTACTTTTACTTAATATAATAATTCAAAATTGTTGGTCCCAAGTGGTCAGAAGAGGTTTAGAGGGGGGGGGGGGGGGGTGAATAAACCTCTTTAAAAATTTTCTTCAAATTTAACTTTAAAACTTTCACTTTAACTGAACAGACTAAGCTGATCAGATTAGTTAGTTACAATTCTGTTCGCGAACAAATCTTTGAACAGCCTTGTTGACCACTCGTCTGATTGTTACTTAGCTGATTTTGCCGAAATCAGTTTTAATACTTAGAGTACTTGCAGCGGATTTTCAAAGTGTTTTTCACAAGTAATCTCAGTAGTTTGAAAAATGTTTCCCCAGTTTTATAAACTCCTTTAAATTCTTTTTCAAACAGTTAAATTAATGTGTTTTATGCAAACAGAAAATATGCAAGTAAAATGTAAACAAAAACACAAGCAATTTTTATAGTGGTTATATGGATTTGAATATCCTTTAGTCCACTCTTCCAAGTCACACAGATCTTGGGTTATACTATAATCACTAAGTTTACAGTATACTCTGCTTGCGCCAATCAACAAATGAAACGGCCACAAGTGCGCAGTAAGAAATCACAAAGAAATCCTACTTCTCTGAAGTAATATCACTCACTTAGACGGATATCTACTTCTCACAACACTCTCGATTACAAAATCACTCAGAAGATGTATTTTTCTTGATTCTTCAACTCTGCTTTCGTCAACAAATGACTCGGCTGATGAGTGAGCTGTTCTTGAGACTTAAAGAATTTTGCTTCGGAAATTTCTCTCAGAAAGTATGTTGCTTGTTTCTTCTTCGTCTCTTTCAGCTATTTATACTTGAGGATAGAAAAATGTCCGTTGAAGAGAGACAAGATTCAAATTCCTCGAGTACTGGTCCTTAAAATCCGCGAACGGCTCTTTTGCAGTCTGTCCGTACTGTGAACAGTACTATTCTGCAGGCAGCATTAAATGCACCCAGCTGATGCGAAGCATTTCTTCAATCATTTGTCTTTAATAACCTTGTACTTCAGCATTTATTACTCCAAGGGGCATTTATTACCGTTGGGAATACTTCATGATCTTCTTCACTTGGCTGACGAAAGTACACGTCTGTTGGCGAACTCGGCTGATCTCAAACTTGAACAAATCTGATTTGAGTCGGCTGATCTTCATCAGTCTGATAACTTTACTTCAGCAGATCAGAAGTCTTGGACCTTGAAATTTTGACTCTTCTGATGTCTTCATTACTTAGTCAAAAATTCTTCTAAGGGATCATCAGCTAAGTTACTCCATACTTAGCCAATCTTGAAGTTTTGGAATCCTTCAAAACCTCCCTTTACAAATTGTCTTCAGAGCCTTCATCTTCATCCTTATCCAACAATTTCCCCCTTTTTGATGATGACAAAACTTCAGCTAAGTACCTGTTAAATACCTAAGCTAAAGAATGTAATCCTCAAAATTTTCTGAGATAGAAAAAGTTTATTGGATTGAACTTGACTTTTCATTAATATTGAAAAAGAGTTACAAGGTACAAGTTCATCAGATGAGATTTCTGAAGAATAGATAGAAGTGAACTGATTACAATGAATTTATAATTTCTAACTATCAGCTTCTTCATCTGATCCTTCAAGCTCTTCTACATACTCATAAGATGACTCTTCGTCATCTTCTTCTTCTTCATCAGCTTCTTCTTCCAAGATTGCTTTGGCAGCTTCCATCTTCTCTTTGAGTTGCTGCTCTTTAATCAGCTCCATTGCTTTCTTGGCAGAATCAGTCTCCTTGTACTTGGTAGTTTCTTTTTCAATCTTTTCATCTTCTTCAATCTTTTCTTCTTCTTCTACCTTTCCAAGTTTTTCTTCAGTCTTGTCAGCAGTGTCTTCAGTTTCCTTGGCTTCAATAGTTGCAGCAGCAGTTTCCTTAGCTGTTTCTTCCCTTTTATCTTCCCCCTTTTTGTCATCATCAGCTTTGATGACATTAGAAGGTGCAACAGTAGGGTTGAGGGCAACTGTTGGAATCTTCACTCCAGCACACAAAGCCTTTAGATTCTGATTGACAACATCGTGACTGGCTGTAAGATGTTGAATATCAGTGCTGATGATGTCAGTCTTGTCATTGAAGTAGTCAATATTCAGATTTACAGTTGCAATTTCATCTTGGACGGCCTGTACAACGGCTGATACTTCATGCAACATCCCTAAATTGACCTCCTTCTCTTCTTCACTGACTTTAATGAAGGTTGCAGTTAAATCAGCAATCTTGTGCTCAGCTGTCTGTAAAGCAGTATGAAGGTGATTGACATCACCCTTCACGTCTTCAACATTCTTGTTCAGGTCTCTCAGGCTGTGCACTAACTGCAAGGAATGATCTTGAGGAATAGGAATACTTGTGATTTCAGTCTTGATGATCTTTTCAGTAGACTGTTGCACAGTTTCCAGCTGAAGTCTATTTGATTCTGTCAATTCTTCCTTAAGCTCTGTCTTCAGCTCCTCTTTAACCTTCATCAGCTGCTGTTGATGCTTCTCTTCCAGTTCCTTTATAGAATTTTCCATCAACATTTGGAAAGCTTCCATCAGTGATGAGTGTTCATCACCTGATGAAGCAGAAGCAGCAGCTTCATTCCTTTCTTCAATTTCCTGGTGGACAGGAATATCTTCCATCTTTTCGTCGTGATGATCTTCAGAATCCTTAGCATTCCACTCAATAGCTAGGGGTTCATCAGCAGCCTTTTCAGCAGACTTGTCTTCAGTCTGATCAGCAGACTTATCAGCAGTTTGATCAGCAGGCTTGTCAGCAGTTTGATCAGCAGGCTTGTCTTCAATCTGATCAGCAGACTTGACTTCAGGCTTGTCCGCAGCTTTAGGTTCATCAGTAACATCATCATAGACCAAGTTGGTGATAGTGCCATCATCATTGAAGCAAGTGGTTTGTCTGATCTGCCTCACAATGATCTAGGGGTTAACGAAAGCATTATTCCCTTTTGGCACTTCATAGAACGGTTGCACTTCCTTGCCAAAAATTATTTGCTGAATGCTTGGGAGTAGTGGCAAGTCACTTGAACAACCTTGCTGATACTTTGACTTTTTAGCCCATCTCTTCAGGGCAGCCATAACAGCAAATTTAATTGCCCTTTCTTCAGCATCTTCAGACTTTTTCTTCTTATCAGGCAAGGTGCTTTTAATCTTCTTGGCCTCCTCCAATGCAAAGCCTTTTACATAACTATGCATGACATCTCTTACATAGCTGGGATCTAGGGCCTTTTGAATGGAGTTTGTCTTCAGCCAAGTCAGAACCCAACGTTCTTCATCAGCCAACTCCTTCATGCTTTGAAGTTCTGTTATTGACTTATTCAACCTGTTGTCTCTCCAACTGATATACCTTGGTTTCTCCTGGTTGAACAGAGTCCTCAACATGAGCTTTTGATCATAGTAAGCTAAGGACTTCTCAAATTTCTTGAAAAGCTCCTTATCAGCATACACTATCTCAAAGGCTTTTCTGACTTCAAATTTGTCCTTTGACTTGATTTTGGGGGCGGGCAGTAATATCCTTTTCTTGTCTTCTTCTTCATCCTTGCCTTCTCCAATCTTGATGCCACCTCCATGGACAGGTCCATAGGCATCTGTCTTGCTCTTTTCAATAACCATAGCCAGTTCAGCATCCTCAACAGCTTTTCTCTCTGCTTCAGACATTCTTCTCCTGGCCTCATCCTTTGCAGCTTGAGCCTTACTTAGCTCTAGGGCCTTCTTTTCTTCCAATTCATCCTGCTTCCTCTGTTCAGCTTCCTCCCTTGCTTTCTTGTCAGCTTTGGAAACCTTCTTCTTCCTTAGCACTATTTTTCTTTTGCCTTTATCAGCAGGGGCTGGTCCAGCAGATGATATGGGAGCAGCAGCTATAGGATGTATGATTTGAACATCTGGATCTTCTTGAGGTTGAGCAGCCTCAGCAGTTGGTGCAGATTGAGTAATTTGTTGCTCATCAGCTTTGTCAGCAGTAGAAGCTTCAACGGCTTCAACTGGTCTTTCAGCAGATTCTGGACTTGATCTCACCAAGTCCACCAACTCAGTATCTTTCTCTATGAAGGTCATCTGCTTCCTTGCAGACTTCTTGGTTCTTCCTTCACGGTAGTTAGAAGCAGCTGTATCTCTCTGTTGGCTCCTTGTTCTTTGAGAGATACCTTCAGCAGGCTTCTCTGCTGATGGAGTTCTTGATGGTGATGCAGGGGATCCAGTCCTTACATCAGCAATTATGTTCTCTACAATTTTAGTGGCTTCAGCAGCCGAAGTCACTTTCTCCACCTTCTTAGGAACCTTTTCCTTAGGCTTGTCAGCAGCCTTCTTCTTTCTGGACTCAACAGCTAAATCAGCAGTCCTGACCAGTTTCCTTTGCCTTTTGGCAGGAACCTCTTTTGGTTCCTCATCAGCTTCTTCAGGCTCATCAGCCTTCCTCTTTTGAACAGCCAGGTATTTGTTCATGGCCTTGGATTTGTGAATTTCCTTGCCATTCTTCATAATGCATCCCAGATGAGACAAAATGTAGCTGAGAGTTATCCTGTGGTTTGTGTGAGGTTCTTTTCCTTTCTTTACTTCAAGGAACTCAGCAAAGATGTACCAGATGATCATGGACCAGTTGACTTCCAATCCATAATAAATGGCAGCCATTATGCTGAATCTCTTCATTGTAACAGCATCAAGGGAAAATGTGCAGTTTTCCATCAGTTTTGCCACGATATCAGCCATCCGCTGATACTCGTCCTTCAGCTGTCTCTTCCTGATATTCCCAGACAGTATCTCCCCTTCCTTGGCGCAGATCGCCCAAAACTCTTGGTGTTATGCTTCAGTTAACACAGTGACATCATGACGTCCACTGTTAGGAAGCCCAAACTGTTCGTGAAGAACGGCAGGAGTGATGACAATAGATTTGTCACCAACTGTAGCAGTAATTTCCAACTTCTCGAAATTAACCTTGGCTGTATTGTAGTATTCCATAACCTGGTCAGTCCAGATTACTCCTTCATGATACTCCAAAAAGTTCACCAAAGTTGCAGACTTGAACTTCTCCAGAAGCTCCTTCATCAGTTGTGTGCCAGTTTGGTAGTAGGAATCATATACTAGGTACATGCCTTCAGCATCCATTGTAGATCTGTGGAAATTAGAGAGAAAAACGAAGAGATTTTGCAGGAAAATTGCTTAATTCTCACAAGTTCTTTTGAAAATTTAGGGTGCGTAAAGAACGACTCGACTGATCAGATGTGAATTTATAGAGTTGGGGGTATGTCGGTTTCCGTGATATCCACCAACCGTTAGATCCGTTTTCTGTCAGTGATGATCGTGCGGCTTCAGTTACGACCTTTCAAATTCAAAAGATATTTTAATGAAGAGCGGGAATATGTACCGCCCGACAGTTACTTATAAAAGCGTGTTTTGAATAAAACGTTTTAAGTAGCTCGCTTTTATTTAAGTAATCAGATGAGCATAATAAACACTTATCTGATGGACTACTGTCCTGATGACAATGCTGTTATCAGAGAATGCCAATAGCTGATAACCTTCCTCAGCTGTTTGTCAATCCAGCCAGATAAAATACTCTTGGTCTTCGATAGTTGAGTCTTCTGTTGAAAACATAACTTCAACTAACTGTCATTAACAAATTTCATCTTTAATTCAGAAGTACCGCTAGTCTTACACGTTCCCCCTGAGTTTAAGAATTCATGAGTTAACTAGTCTGTTGAAAGTTAATCCTTGAAGATAAGTAAGATGAGTAAGCTGTTGAACTCTAGTCTTCTGATGAGTTCCCCCTCAGCTTATGCATCTAATTTTAATAATCCCAGTTCAGCTCTTAGAGTTGAAAACCTTGTCTCATTTAGAGGTTTTGTGAAGATGTCAGCAATCTGATTTTCAGTAAACACATATTCTATCATGACATTTCCTTTCTCCACATGATCTCTAATAAAATGATGTTTGATCTCAATATGTTTAGTCCTTGAATGACTTGTAGTATTCTGAGTGAGACTGATGGCACTTGTATTGTCACAGTAGATTGGTATTCCACTGATTTTGATATTGTAGTCTTCTAGTTGATGTTTCAACCATAAGATTTGTGCACAGCAAGCTCCAGCAGCTATATACTCAGCTTCAGTAGTAGATATGGATACTGAAGTCTGTTTCTTACTCATCCATGAGATCAGACGACTACCTAAGAACTGACAGGCACCTGTTGTGCTTTTTCTGTCAATCTTGCAGCCTGCAAGGTCAGAATCTGAATAACCAATAAGCTCAAATCCAGACTCTCTAGGGTACCATAATCCCAATTCTTGAGTGCCCTTAATATATTTCAATATTCTCTTGGCAGCTAAGAGATGAGATTCTTTGGGGTTTGATTGGAATCTTGCACAGACCCCAACAGAGTACATGATGTCAGGTCTGCTGGCTGTTAGATATAACAGTGACCCTATAATGCCTCTGTATTTGGTTATGTCTACTGATTTGCCATCTTCATCTTTATCCAAACGAAGACTTGTAGACATTGGAATTGTAGCAGTAGAGCTAGTTTCCATACCAAATTTCTTGAACAGATCCTTTGTGTATTTTGCTTGGCTGATGAAAATTCCATCAGGCAACTGTCTAACTTGCAAACCAAGAAAATAGTTAAGTTCTCCCATCATGCTCATTTCAAACTTGTTCTGCATCAGCTTTGAGAACTTATCACACATCTGTTGATTAGTTGAACCAAAAATAATATCGTCCACATAAATTTGCACAAGCAAAATATGTTCTTCCCATTCAATAGTGAACAAGGTCTTGTCAACTTTACCTTTGCGAAATCCTTTAATTAAAAGAAAGTCAGATAAAGTATCATACCATGCTCTTGGAGCCTGTTTCAGTCCATAAAGAGCTTTCTTCAGACGATATACTTTGTCCTCTTCTTGATAAGCTTCAAATCCAGGAGGTTGTTCAACATAAACTTCTTCTTGCAGTTCTCCATTGAGAAAAGCTGATTTCACATCCATCTGATAGACTGTGAAATTCTTGTGAGCAGCGTAGGCAAGAAAGAGTCTGATTGCCTCTAGTCTTGCTACTGGTGCAAAAGTTTCATCAAAGTCAATGCCTTCTTCTTGGCAGTAACCCTTGGCCACTAATCTCGCTTTGTTTCTGGTACTTCACCATCTTCATTCATTTTATTCCTGAATACCCACTTAGTGCCAATGACTCTTTGATGACTTGGTCTAGGAACTAAGTACCAGACTTCATTCCTTTCAAATTGATTTAGCTCCTCCTGCATAGCTTCAATCCAGTTGGAGTCACTAAGAGCTTCTTCAATCTGTTTTGGCTCAATTTGAGATAGAAAACTAGCAAACATAGCATCTTGTGCAGCAGCTCTTCTTGTTTTCACTCTGTCTAAAGGATCACCAATCACTAACTCTGGTGGGTGATTTCTGAGCCATCTGAGATTAGGTTGCAAATCATAATGTTGTCCTTTGTCTTGATCTTGCAACACTACTGTTGGAGATACAGTAGTAGTCTGTTGAACATTTGCCGTCTGTTGAACAGTCTCTGGTCTATCAGCTGTTTGCAACTCGTCTGTTAGACAATCAGCTCTGTGATTTTGAACAGCACTTGAGTTATCAGCTGAGTTGAGATCAGGTAGTATGATGGGTATATATTCTTCATTCTTTCCAACATTCATCTTCTGTAAATCAGTAGACAGATCTTGATTAACATTTTGATTCTTTTCAGAAGATTGACTTGGCTCATCAAATACTACATGAATGGATTCTTCTATTAGTAATGTTCTTTTATTGAAAACTCTATAAGCCTTACTAACAGATGAGTATCCTACAAAGACAGCTTCATCAGCCTTTTCTGCAAATGCAGTAAGGTGATTTTTACCATTATTTAAAACATAGCATTTACAACCAAATATCTTAAAGTAATGAATGTTTGGCTTCCTATTGTTCCAAACTTCATATGGAGTCTTGTTTTGGTGCTTGTTGATCATGCATCTGTTTTGGGTAAAACATGCTGTATTTGTTGCTTCTGCCCAAAATCTTTGTGGCAGCTTTGCTTCAGCTATCATGGTTCTGACAGCTTCTTTCAGTGTTCTGTTTCTCCTTTCAGCAACACCATTCTGTTGAGGGGTTCTGGCAGCAGAGTACTCATGATGTATTCCTTTGATATTACAATACTCTTCAACAGTAGAGTTTGTAAACTCTGTCCCTCTATCTGATCTGATCTTCAATATTTTGATACTCTTCTCATTTTGGATCAGTTCCATCAGATTAGTAAGATGTTCCTTGGTTTCACTTTTCTTCTTCATGAAAATCACCCAAGTATATCTTGAATAATCATCCACAACAGCTAGGCAGTATTTCTTTCCACCATTGCTGACTGGATCAATGGGTCCAAATAAGTCCATGTGTAGCAGCTCCAATATCCTTCCAGAAGATTGGTGCTTCTTGCTTTTGAACAATGACTTGATTTGTTTACCCTTCTGACAGGCGTCACAGAGCTTATCTTTGCTCATGACTGTTTTAGGAATCCCTTCTACCAAATCATTCTTGATTAATCTGTTGATGGTCTTGAAGTTTAAATGATTCATTCTCTTGTGCCATAGCCAACTAACTTCACTTGGTGCAGATGCAACCAAACAAACGTTTGAATTCTTGTCAGCAGAATTCCAATCGACTATGTAGATATTTCCTTGTCGTCTTCCAGATAAAATTACCTTCTTTGTACCAATCTGTTCAACATAGCACTTATCTGTTGAGAAGATGACTGAATATCCTTTGTCACAAAATTGACTTATGCTCAGTAGATTATATTTGAGGCCTTTGACATATGAGACGTCAGATATCTCTATTTTCCCTCTGATTAACCTTCCTTTAGCTTTAATCTTGCCTTCTTTGCTGTCTCCAAATGTAACACTTGGACCATCCACAGCAACTGCATCAGTCAGCTCATGTATGTTTCCACACATGTGTCTTGAACATCCACTGTCCAAGTACCAAATCTTCTCTACTTTACTCCTGCTCCTAATCCTATCCTACAAAACAAAAATAAAATTGTTTTAGGTACCCTTATTGAGAGGGTCCTGAAGGATTAGTTCCACCTTTGACAACCCAAGATGTTGAAGTCTTAGGCTTCTTAGGTTTCTGAGTTTTCATAGGAGCATGAACAGTTTTATTTTCATCATAATTATCAGATAAGTCATGTTGATGATCAGTATGATAAGAATAGTGTTCATAAGCAGGGTAAGGTGCATGATAAGCAGGATATGCATGCATTGGATGAGCAGGATAAGGTGCATAGTAACTAGGAAATTGAGGTGCATGATACATAGGATGATATGCAGCAGGTTGCACATAATATGACTCATTTCCATACCAAGCATTTTGATTTTTCTTGTTCTTATGCTTCTTTGGTTTACTAACAGTTTGCTCATTAACAGACGACTTAGTTTTCTCACTAGTCTGATTAGTCTTAACCTTATCAGAAGACTTCCTAGGACTCTTCTGTTTGGGTTTACTAGTCTGTTTTCCTACACTAGGCTCTTTGCTCTTTTTAGCCTTAGGAGATTTCTTCTCCTTTACCACTTTCTCAGATGAGGTAGGTTTAGAAGTTTGAACATACAGAATGACCTTACTATTGTCAGCAGAAATGAATTTTTCAGTATGATTCAATTCTAATTTATCCTTTTCTAAAGGTGTCTCCTGTTTACTAGATGTAGGCATGGATGCAACAGTTGACTTATCATGAGACTCGATAATTTTCTCAAGTTCCATGATTTTTCCTTTATAGACCTCACATTCAGCTTTCAGAGATTCATGCTCTTGCTCAAGCTGTTTATACTCAACTGATTCTTTAGGCTTTTCAGCTTTAAGTTTCAGTGAGTTATTTTGCTCTTTTAGCAAGCTCATCTCTTCCTTAAGCTTAACAAATTCTCCAGCAATAGTAGTATTATTTAACATCATTTGCTCTAGAGAATCAAACAATTCATTATTTGGAGGAGTTACCTCATCCTCGGAGTCATCAGATTCCTTAGCCATCAGGCAGAGGAGAGCAGGTTTCTCTTCATCAGAAGATTCTTCATCAGACGTGTCTGAATCTGAATCAGATGAGTAGACAGCAGCAAGCTTTTCTGCTTCAGCTACCATTGCTTTCCCTCTTTGATGCTTTCTTTCCTTTCTGATTCTCTTATCTTCCTCAGTGTATTTTTCTGCTTTTGGATATGGACAGTCCCTGATGAAATGTCCCAATTTCCTGCAGTTGTAACACATTAGTTTTGCTTTATAATCATCTTTCTCTTGAGAAGAAGAGTTAGGTTTAGAAGTAGAAGCAGCATGATTGTATTTGTTTTTCATCTTTCTTTTATAGAACTTCTTGAAATTGTTCATCAACAATGCTACATCTCCAGCAGTGTACTCCTTCTTATTGAGTAGAGATGCTTCATCAGATGAGTCCACATCTTTGCTTTTGTGAGCTTGTCTTCTTGGATTTTCAGCAGCAACAAGTGCAGCTGTGGGACTTGAAGTTGAGGTTTCTTCAACACCCATTCTAGGCAGTTTATACTCATACGCCTTGAGTACGGAGAACAGCTCTGTAAGAGAAATCTTCCCCAGATCTCTTGATTCTTCCATAGCTGTCACCTTCATTTTGAACTTGGGGGGCAGGGCCTTTAGAACTCTGACGGTGATCTCCTTGTCAGTAAAGGTCTTTCCCAGCTTTAGAACTTCATTCAATGTTCTGGTAAACCTGGTATCCATCTGATCAATGGTCTCTCCAGATTTCATCTTGAAGTTGTCCAGCTTCTCCAAGGCAACACTGAGCTGATGTTCTTTGATGGCGTCGTTTCCTTCACTCATGTCACGAACCTTGTCCCACATTTCCTTTGCAGTTTTGCAGTGTTTGACCTTGTCAAACCGATCATTATCCAGGGCTTTGGTCATGATGAAACGGCCAACTTTATCCAGATTGAACAGCTTTATTTCTTCGGCTGTCATCTCTGTCAGATCTTTTTCCACCACCATTTCAGCTTCATCTACTATGATGGTCTTGGTGAATTTGAATGGACCTTTAATGATACATGTGTACATGTTGTCATTATAGGCTGCTAGAAAGATTTCCATTCTAATCTTCCAGTCCTCAAAGGACATACCAGCAATGTGGGGAACATGACTGATACAATCTATTTTTCAAAAAGTTTTGATTTTTCAAAAATATGCTCTTTTGAAAAAGTTTGAAAACCTTTGAAAAACACTTGGATCAAGCTCGTTGATCAGGCAGCTGATTCAAATGAACCACCCGCTCTGATACCACTTGTTGGTCCCAAGTGGTCAGAAGAGGTTTAGAGGGGGGGTGGGGGGGTGAATAAACCTCTTTAAAAATTTTCTTCAAATTTAACTTTAAAACTTTCACTTTAACTGAACAGACCAAGCTGATCAGATTAGTTAGTTACAATTCTGTTCGCGAACAAATCTTTGAACAACCTTGTTGACCACTCGTCTGATTGTTACTTAGCTGATTTTGCCAAAATCAGTTTTAATACTTAGAGTACTTGCAGCGGATTTTCAAAGTGTTTTTCACAAGTAATCTCAGTAGTTTGAAAAATGTTTCCCTAGTTTTATAAACTCCTTTAAATTCTTTTTCAAACAGTTAAATTAATGTGTTTTATGCAAACAGAAAATATGCAAGTAAAATGTAAACAAAAACACAAGCAATTTTTATAGTGGTTATATGGATTTGAATATCCTTTAGTCCACTCTTCCAAGTCACACAGATCTTGGGTTATACTATAATCACTAAGTTTACAGTATACTCTGCTTGCGCCAATCAACAAATGAAACGGCCACAAGTGCGCAGTAAGAAATCACAAAGAAATCCTACTTCTCTGAAGTAATATCACTCCCTTAGACGGATATCTACTTCTCACAACACTCTCGATTACAAAATCACTCAGAAGATGTATTTTTCTTGATTCTTCAACTCTGCTTTCGTCAACAAATGACTCGGCTGATGAGTGAGCTGTTCTTGAGACTTAAAGAATTTTGCTTCGGAAATTTCTCTCAGAAAGTGTGTTGCTTGTTTCTTCTTCGTCTCTTTCAGCTATTTATACTTGAGGATAGAAAAATGTCCGTTGAAGAGAGACAAGATTCAAATTCCTCGAGTACTGGTCCTTAAAATCCGCGAACGGCTCTTTTGCAGTCTGTCCGTACTGTGAACAGTACTATTCTGCAGGCAGCATTAAATGCAGCATTAAATGCACCCAGCTGATGCGAAGCATTTCTTCAATCATTTGTCTTTAATAACCTTGTACTTCAGCATTTATTACTCCAAGGGGCATTTATTACCGTTGGGAATACTTCATGATCTTCTTCACTTGGCTGACGAAAGTACACGTCTGATGGCGAACTCGGCTGATCTCAAACTTGAACAAGTCTGATTTGAGTCGGCTGATCTTCATCAGTCTGATAACTTTACTTCAGCAGATCAGAAGTCTTGGACCTTGAAATTTTGACTCTTCTGATGTCTTCATTACTTAGTCAAAAATTCTTCTAAGGGATCATCAGCTAAGTTACTCCATACTTAGCCAATCTTGAAGTTTTGGAATCCTTCAAAACCTCCCTTTACAAATTGTCTTCAGAGCCTTCATCTTCATCCTTATCCAACAAAAATAATATGAAATATATATAAATTAATTATTAATTAGTAATAAATAATTATATGTTGTCGAAAATTTATGATTATAAAATCAAGTAAGACTAATCTATATATAATGTATGAGTTAGTGTTGGCGAAATACGAATATATTATTATTCAAGATATTTTATTTATCTCGAAATAATTGTAATTTTAAATCATTTATTTTTTATATGGGAGGAATTGGAAAATTCTTGTGCATTGTCTATCACAGCTTTTTTACAGGTTCAGTGCTGTATAAAATGCATTTTACGAAGCCATGATCCCAATATTTTTGTTGGGTATCTCCACTTGCTTGGGAAATTACTTTCATATTGGATGACTATGGTCTTCATCAAATTGATATTAGCCTTTGATACACAAGATAGTAGATAAATTAAAATAACAAAAAAAAAAATATATTTAGCAGCCGTTATTAAATGATCACCTCCTTTCTCTTTTTAAAACTATTAGAACTGTCCATTAAATTTAAAATAATATGACTTTTCATATACTACGAAAACAAAATATTTAAACAAAAAATATGTGGCAGTTATTGAATATTGGTAATACGATTCAAATTCATTTAAAGGATTCGTAAAACGCACCGACAATAAATAAGCAAATAACGTTTGTTTTATGACCGTTTGTTTCATTTTCCCCAAATATCGTAAAAAGTTCCAAATAATGTACTATTTTGTAAAACTCTCTGCTATATATATATAATTACAATTATAATTTTAAAGAACTTTGATTCAAAGGAAAATTGCTTTTATAAAATATTGAATAATGTAATTTATTGCAATCTTAATAATAATATTTGTTCTTTTTTTATAATTGTCCTAGGAATGTTCACTGTTTATTGAATTTCTCTTTTTATGACCATAAGAAACATACAAAGCAATGGTCAAAATCTCAATTCTAAAAATCTAAATATCAATTATAATATGTATACTTCAACAATACATACAATTGTTCAGAATTAAAAGAATATATAAAAATCGACTATTATCTGTATATTGTAATGACAATAAATAAGCAAATAACGTTTATCTTATGACTGTTTGTTTCGTTTTCCCTGAATAACGTAAAAAATTCCCCAAAATGTGCTGTGTTGTAAAACTTACTGCAATGTACTTTCTTGCTATTTTATTCTAAATTACCAGCAAATATATTTAAAGATTTTTATAGGACATTTTTGTTGATATATGAATTAAATAGTACTAAATAAACAAATAGCATATATTTATTGACTTTATTTTCAATTAACAATATTATTTTATTATTATCTCTATAATTCATGAAAAATAATTAGATATTTTACTTTAATCATATTTTTTAAAAAAGGTTATTACAACGCAATATACTTTTCGGAATTATTTGCTCTTGCTTGAAAGTTTAATATATTCATTTCGATTTGATTTCATGTTTAATTCTTGTCAAATCTATGTAGGATTGCAAACGGTTGTGGATATGCAATTAGACGGAAAAAAACGAACATAAATTACTCTTGCAACATTTTTTGTTATGACCAACTATTGCAATGGTTGAAAAATAACTATCGACCAGTACAATAATATTGTTATTGACCGTGCACTTCAGCCTTCACAACGCGGTGTTAATTGGCTAATTGAAAATCAACTCACTGTTAATCAGCTAGCATTCTCCAATAATATATTAAGAGTGAACATAGAAAAAATATATATAATTCAATTTTGATTAATAAAAAGGAAGAAAATGGTAATTATTATTCCCAATTTTTTTACATCTATGCTTCGTGAGATTTGTTTACATTAATCACGAGTAATTCTTTCACAAATAATGATAAGTATAATAGTATTATATATTAAACTAAGGACAATTAAGCGTACAAATTATGTGTTATCGTAGAGTGCTTTCTTTATCTTTGCACCTCTTCATTTCTACCGACATCTGATCGAGAAAGCGATTACTTTTATTTTCGATAAGGTGGTATCGGTAAAGGGGGTTCCCCAATGGGCCAGCCTCGTCGTTCGAATGGGTGGGATCGGTAAGGAAGACGAGGTCAGCATTGTCGGTTCTTCTATGTGTCGGTGCTTGGATACTCTTCGTCTTGTATCTGAGTATCGATGTCACGAAGCATCGACGTATTCGATGAGCCAGGAGTGAGGTAGAAGGTAACAACAGCTGATCAGATGTTAACTGAGATGGTGTGTCTTCTCAAGCTAGCTACTGCCATAAAAGGAAGGACCTTCGCTAAGACCATCGAGGGTCTCAAGGCCCGTACTCACAATGCGTCGGTCAGTGAGAGATAAAGCTGATTTAGCTTTGTCTGTCATTGATCGGTGCATTGAGGAAGACGTGATCTGGTGTCGTCAGAGGTCTTCATCAAACTGATATCGGAGGACTATGGTTGTCGATTTTGTAGGAATCTATCATAGAGCTCGTCTTCGATCATATAGTACAAAAAAACGATAAAGTTATTTGGTCTGCAATTGTAATAGATTTTCAGTATTTAGTAAATATGTCGATTGTAATATATTCGACTCTTATACCTGTTAAATCGATTTTACACAAATCGATAGTAAATTATGTTGTACTGTTTGTTGGCCGCTTCGGATCGGGAAATCGCAAAACAGGTTACCTTCAAACTAAAAAGTGAAACCTTCGAAATAAATTATAAAAGGAAAACGGCGATGTTATATGAGGATACTGTTTTTAAAAAAGGGCAAAAGTATACAGATCTGACCAATAATAGAACGCACTAGAAAACCAAAAAAAATCAGCGACGTTGGTAGGGAAGGTAGGAGGAATATAATTTATCTACAAGAAGGTATAA
The DNA here is from genome assembly GCA_003313485.2 of Penstemon barbatus. NCBI lineage: Eukaryota > Viridiplantae > Streptophyta > Magnoliopsida > Lamiales > Plantaginaceae > Penstemon > Penstemon barbatus. The sequence continues at coordinate 52,854,136 of CM064877.1, read as the reverse complement.
AAAAAAAAAGGTGGAATAAAAGCAATAGCAATTAATTACGTGATGTCGTTTGTTGATTGACGATTTCATCCCGCTGCCTCTGCGGCTACCGAACTTACCGTTAATCTGAGTTTTTCTCATTATCATTCCGAAGATTTTGATCCTCAACCAACCTCGAATTTTTCTCCTCCAATTAATGATATTCCCTTTGAGTTCCCTGAAACTTCTCCACGAACTTGTAATTATAAAGTCTGTATAAGACCAGAGATCTATTAAAATGACGAACTTCTATCCTTAACAAATCGCATTCCCTTACAACATAATTTACTTTCATATTGGATGACTATGGTCTTCATGAAATTGGTATTAGCCTTTGATACACAAAATAGTAGATAAATTAAAATAACAAAAATAAAAAAAATCTTTAGCAGCCGTTATTAAATGATCACACCCTTTCTCTTTTTAAAACTATTAGAACTGTCCATTAAATTTAAAAGAACGTTACTTTTCATATACTACGAAAACAAAATATTTAAACAAAAAATATGTGGCAGTTATTGAATATCGATAATACCGACAATAAATAAGCAAATAACGTTTGTTTTACGACCGTTTGTTTCATTTTCCCTAAATATCGTAAAAAGTTCCAAATAATGTACTATTTATTAAACTTTCTGCCTATATTTATATATAATTATAATTATAATTTTAAAGAACTTTGACTCAAAGGTAAATTGCTTTTATAAAATATTGAATAATGTAATTTATTGCAATCTTAATAATATATTTGTTCTTTTTTAATAATTGTCCTAGGAGTGATATATGACCCGAAGCGGTTTAAAAACAGTAACATAATTTACTTTATTTTTTTTGTTAAATTGATTTAATTCTATCTTTTTATTTAATGTTTTATCCACCGTTGTTTGCAACCTGTGTGCCCAGCATGGGAATTTTGGTCGTGCGATGCGAGTGTGGTTTTGCAATTAATTTTTAAACAGCATAATCATGAAACAGCACTGTTTATTGAATTTCTTTTTTTATGACCATAAAAACATATAAAGCAATGGTCAAAATCTCAATTGTAAAAATCTAAAAAACCAATTATAATATGTATACTTCAACAATACATACAATTGTTCAGAATTAAAAGAATATATAAAAATCGACTATTATCTGTGCATTGTAATGATTCTGGAAGGATGAATATATTTTTTTTTTGGTGGTAGTAAAATTGGAAGGAAAATACGATGTTTGGAAATATTTATAATTCCAGAGTACTTAACATTCGTCATTTAATGCTGAAGAAGTTAGTCGTAGACCATATAATTGGCCTCCTCGGAGACATTAGGCCATAAGATTTGGTTGGAAAACAATATATCACAAAGTAAAATTACACAAAATATACATATTGGTCCAAATTCAAAGACAAGCGGATTTTCATACAAAACTACATCAGTATAAGATCAGAATGATTCTTGTAATTATGACGAGCAGTTTATTTAAAGTTTAATTTCATAATATAAATAAATTAATTATTTAAACCAATAATAAAAACTAATATTAAAGTCGTCAAAACTACAAATATATATTAAAAGAGATATATCTAAACCAACCTCGATGAATGCTGCTGCTATTGAAAATATGGTATATAAATTTTTTTTTTTCATTTGTTTCTAG